>CAKNYM010046188.1:0-35498 GCA_932195095.1 Andricus curvator
GTGTCTGACTAAACACATTACACATAATCAAGTTAGTAGAAGAATTCATATTCCTGAAAGAGCAAGAGATGAGGTAATCGGCAACCGAGAGTATCAGCAGAGGGAATTTACATATTGGCTGCTCGCGCAAATGAACACACACTAGCGTAAATCATTCAACGCTCAATAGTATTAGTCACCCACTAGCATCGCTCTCAGTCGGATAATAATGTAACCAAACATATTGACATGTATAAACACTGAGGGGGACTAGATACGGGTAATATCATCAATAGAAACGTGCCGATTTCAAACGTTAGAAATGTGCCGATTTCAAAAGTAGAAACGTGCCGATTTCAAAAGTTAGACACGTATCAAATTCAAAAGTTCGAACGTGACTTTCGGCACGTATTCATCGCCCCTATCCCTAGCATGGAGAACCCATCATATATAAACCCCAGAGACATCCCTGTCAATTGTCTTACGTTATCGGCAGTCACACTCTTCACTTCGATCTACGATTAACGAATAACTTTGACAAAGTTACGGCTTCTATCTCATTGTGACTGAAGAAACACAATGATTAAGTCGCGCACTTTCAAGTTCAATTTAAAATAGAAAAAGTGTTCGAGTCTTGATCTAAGTCCTTTTGGCTGAGACTTCCGGTCGTCGTAAAGTGAGTCTTTTACGGATAAAGTCCGCGGTGTTAAACATTCGCGAAAAGAACTCAAGTGTGGATTGGATGACTGTTGTAGAACCCTGTATCGAACTACCACTATTGAAAAGTGTTCGTACATCTTTTCACTATTGCATTACTTCCGAGTTGATTCAATTTATCATCCGGTAAAACTCCGTCGAAGTTTTACAATAAACGCGGAGATCCAACCGACAACGCAACTCACTCTCGCCCTTTCAATCATTCAAAGGTATATGTAAGTTTATTTTATGTAACTTTTAAATCTGTTCATACTCCTTATAATAAAATAATTATTCAAGCAACCATCTCTTACTCATTTTAAACACTGTACTCTGACACAGTCCGCCTAGGACTGATAAATGACACACATACCCACAAACAAATAATTGGTCAGGCCTTACCAGCCTGACATAATCAGCACACTGGTCTCTCTCTTTTCCTATTTTCCATACTACCCTCGCCTATAAAGTGACCAGTTCAAATTGTGTTCTACTTTCAAAACCTTATTGTTCTCCCGGTTATGGTTTCAATCATTCAACGGCAGCAACGAATTCCGCTCTTCAACGAATCAGCGTCAGCCTACGACGGAATGAAATTCTACTGCAGCGCCAGGGACGTAACAAAGTTTCAGTTTCGAACCTCAAACGAGAATGCACGCGTCTTCTCCTCGAAGTTCGCGAATAAAATCGCGATCCGTAATTAAAATCAACCTTATTTCAGTAATCAGTTTGAAAACCCCACTTACTGCGCGGATAATTAGTATTTTAAATTAAATTATAATGTTGTGCATTCATTTTTTCCTTTCTTCCTTCCTAACCTCAAATCACCACGTGGTTTCCAAAATAAAACAATTGCTAGGAGATTCTAGCATCAATTATTGCAACTCTACTGCAATTTCCTCACGACAATTTATTACCTTAATTTGTCATTTAAAGTTCACCGTGTTCTTTACGATGAGCCTTAAAAGATAGAACAAGTTACCAATTTCTCGCCAGAAGCAACATTTTTTAACCGCTCTGTGGCCGGATTACCCGGCCAGATTCCGGCCGGTATGAAGGCCGGAATCCAACCAGTTTACCTTGACGTTTTTAGCGGGATCCCGGCCTATATCCCCGGCCGACGCCCGGTTTAAACTGGGGCTATCCGGCCGGCACCCGCTCGGATCCCTGTTACCATTTCTACACGGGAACCCGCAACTTTTTCCCATTAAGCAGAGAGAATATATTTACCAATAATAATAAATTGTTTAAACAATTATTTTTGTTAACTTGATTTAATTATCACTTCACCCTAATTGAAAAGTGGCCAAAAATTTCAGAAAAAACCGCAACTATCTAGCATTAATAAAGAAGGAGACAGCTATAAAAAATGTTAATTTGTCTTAACAATTATTTTCGCTGAATTGAATTAAATATTAACTCACTCAAAGTGAAAAGTGGAAAAAGTTGAAAATTTCAGAAAAAACGCAATTTCTAGCATTATTCAACGAGAATATCATTAACAATAACAATAAATTGCTTCAACAATTACCTTTTCTAACACTGATTAACTATTACCTCACTCTATTTGAAAATTGGACAAAAACTGGGAATTCTTTAAAAAAAACCACGACTTTCTATCTCTATTCTAAGAGAAAATTGTTAAAAACAATAATTCTAAAATTTTGAGTTCAATAATAAAAATCCAGCTGTCGTTAGCGGATTCCAGTTTTAAAGAGCGAAAAGTGTAAAATTCTTTTACGTGATAAATGAAAAATTTTGATGATCCTCGTCCACTAGAATTTGCAGTCTATATTAGGGAGCGTCCACATGTTATGTGACAGTATTTTTAGTCTACTAAAGATTCACGAAAAAATCAATTATTTCCTGCAAAATAGTTTTCGAGAAAATAATAGTTAAAAATCAACTAATACTTTTTCCCCGTTTTCAGGAAATATTATGCTATCTGCCAAATTTTTACTAGATTTTGTTGAAAGAACTATATTTATTAGTATAAAAAATAGCCAAAACTTGAATATGTTTATAAAATAGTTGCTATACTGAACAACTCATATATACTGGTACACTGTCCTAATAAGAGGTTATTGTGCAGTTATTATTATTATTTAATTTTAATAAAAATATGAATATGTTGTATTTATAAATAGATAAATAAACATTTCTTTACATAATTATCTACCATTTTTAATCGAAAATAAACTATTGTCAACAGTTATTATTGAAAATGAATTTTTAATTAATTCGATGCCAAATCGCCAAATAAAAGCTAGCAAGTTACTCAGTTCATAATCTTTTAGGATAGTAATAATGTTTAATGACACAGAAAAAACTGGGGGTTTACAAAAGTTGCGGTTTAAAATAAATTTGGTATCGCCCAGAACTTGAACTCCAATAGAAACCTCTGAAAATCCAAAAAGGTTAAGAAAGCAATAGAGTTAATTTTATTCAAAAATGTAATTTCAAAATCTTCGAGGTCTAAAAAACTAATGTTAGACAATAATTCTTGTTTTTCTGTTTTTAAACAGGAAATTGTGAATGCTTCTTGTTGGCGGAGGTGATATAGCATGATTAAAATGTCTTAGCAAATATACTGCTCATTTCTCATTTTTTTCGAAATTCCTCTTTTTCCCCTGTTTTCGAAAAAATGGACCTTTTCCCCCTTTTTTCGATTTTTCGTTTGAATCAGAACTAAATTAATGAAACCCAATAAGGAAGCCCAACTGTTTTTAGGTTGGAAGTGAATTCTTTTTAATTGAAATGTATACTATTGTCAGTCATCTCTTTTGGTTAAAAATTCTACTTTTCGGTGGAAAATTCAATTATTTTATTGAAAATTCAACTATTTTAATAAAAGTATTTTTTTATCGAAAATTTTAATTGTTAATTTAACATTTATGGTTTTGGATAAAAAATTCGTCCTTTTGAATCGGAAATTCATCTTTTGGTATAAAAGACACATTTTTTAGTTGAGAATTCATCTTTAATGGTTCAAAGTTAATTCTTTTTAATTTAAAAGTTTAATATTATATTTTTGATCCAGAATTCATCTCCTTCGGTATAGAATTCTACTATTTGGTTGAAAATATAATTAATCTGACGAAAATTCAACTTCTTTTTTGAAAATTCATCTTCTTTGGCAGAAAAATAATTTTTTTTTGTCAAATATTCATTTTTCTTGTTTAAAAATACAACTCCCTTTACCAGTATTTATCGCTTTGGCTTTCAAAATTCAACTATTTAAGTTGAAAAGTCAAATTTTTCAAAACATTCGAATTTTAGGTAAAAAACTCATTTGTTGACAATTCATATTTTTTGCTTAAAAATTCCACTATTTTTTCATCTTTCTTCTTCATCTCCAACTTGATCTTTCTTGGTTAAAAATAAAATCTGATTTTGAAAATTCATCTGTTTTGGTTAAAAACACAAATATTTTTTTAAACATTTGACTTTTTAGGTAAAAAAACTCGTTTGTTGAAAATTCATCTTTGTTGCTTGAAAATTCCACTATACTATTATTATTATAGATTAGCAGTTCGAACTCGAAAGTTCATTGCCTCATCTACCCGAGACCGCCACACATCTCTGTCTTGTGAATTCTCCATCCAGTTTAACTAATCATGTCCTAGTTCTTTTAGATCATCCCTTACATTTTTCTCCCATCTGATTCTCGGTCTGCCTAGGGGTCTCTTACCAGTCGGTCTCCCTCTTAAAACTTGCGCCACTGTTCTTTCATTGCCCATTCTTGCTACATGCCCCGCCCATCTTAATTTACGCGCTTTCATTACTCTATTAATATTTGCTGACCCGTAGAGAGCGTGCAGCTCATCATTATGCAGTTTTCTCCACTCGCCGGTCTCTTCGTCCCTTTTTGGACCATAGATTTTTCAAGTACTTTATTCTCGAAAACTCTAAACCTATTCTCTTCTCCTTTCGTCAGCGCCCACGTTTCACACCCGTACATGACGACCGGCATTATTATCGTTTTGTAAATTCTTACTTTGATGTTTCTAGATAGCGATCGCGATTTTAGTAGCGTGTTTGCTGCATAATAGCACCCATTGCCAGCGTGTAGCCGCGCATTGATTTCCGTTTTAATCTTATTTTCGCTAGTTATAATAGACCCGAGGTATTTAAACTCGTTAACCCTTTCGAATTTCATATTTCCGGCCATTGGATCCCCGTCTTGGTTACTTTGTCCGGACCTGACGACGGTCATATACTTTGTCTTCGATTCGCTAACTTCCAAGCCAATCTCTTTGGCTTTTGCGATCAAGATTTCTGCATTTTTAGCTACAGTTTCTTTATCATCCCCTAGTAAGTCGAGATCATCCGCATATCCAAGAATTTGTATTACCCCATTGAGGGTAGCACCGGTCGGATTCGCCTGCACTTGCCTAACCACGTATTCTAAAACTAAGTTAAAAAGGACGCACGAAAGTGCATCGCCCTGTTTCAGGCCATCGCGGATCGAAAACTCTTCAGATAAACTACCGTTTACGCGTATTCTACCCTTACTGCCGCTCAAGCAAATGTCGATAAGTCTAACCAATTTTCTTGGCACACCCAAGAACTCTAGGATCCAGTACATTCGCGCGCGTATAATAGAGTCGTAAGCTTTTTTAAAATCGATAAATAGCTGATGTACTGCTTCATTAAATTCCCATTTCTTTTCTAACAGTTGTCTAATTGTAAACATTTGATCGCTTGTAGATCGGTTTCAGCGGAATCCACACTGGTAATCCCCAATGATTTCCTCGGCAAAAGGAGTTAGTCTACTTAGGATAACATTAGACAGGATCTTGTAGCACGAAGGCACAAGTGAAATTCCCCGATAGTTGTTACAGTTAGTTTTATCGCCTTTTTTAAAGATGGGAATAATCATAGAGGTATTCCATTCTTCCGGCATGCGTTCTGTTTTCCAAACTGCGCGTATCAATTTACAAATTTGCCTTGTGAGGCAAGGGCCTCCATTTTTTATCAGTTCTGACGGTAGGTCATCGATGCCCGCGGCTTTGTTATTTTTCAACTTCTTTATGGCCATTTCTATTTCTATATCAGTAGGATCGTTAATTAATAAATCAGCAGTGTGGATTTCGCCGAGATTTCCTTCAACGGGGGCTTCGCGTACATTTAATAGTTTATCGAAATAATCTTTCCATAAATTCAGTCTCTCTGTCGCATCGGCTACTAGATTGCCATTTTCGTCCCTCATTACTTCCGTTCTACTTTGAAAGCCTTTCTTTATAAAATTGATACCCTGTACATCTCACGCGGGTTATTTTGTTTATTATGCGCTTCTATTGCTAGTATTTTATTCTTTTCCCACTCCCTTTTCTTGGATCTATAGAGCCTATTTGTACTTTTGCTAATCTCGAGATATTTCTTATGTGTTTGATCGCACTTATTTTGTAAACTACTTAGTCTGGCCTTCCGACGTTTCTCAAACCAGAGTTTGCACTCTTCGTCAAACCATGGTTTGCTTTTGGTTACTTTCTTAAAACCTATCGTAAGTTTCGGGGCTGCCTTTATCGCCTTTTTCGTATTGCTCCACAGGGTTTCCGGGTCCTCCTCGTGATTATTGTTATCGTCTCTCTGTTCTTGGAAAGCGTCGAAACTATTAGAAATCTCAACTTGGTAATTTAATGTTTCTGTTGCTGTTTTGAACTTATCTATATTGAAAAAAAACTGTTGGCTCTGTGCGGCTTGTTTTCTTACTTAACGCTAACCTAGATCTTAGTTTTACTATCACGAGAAAATGGTCTGAATTTAAATCCGCTCCCCTATACGATCTTATATCGAGAATGTTTGTATGTCGTCTTCTGTCAATTAGAACATGATCAATCTGATTGTCAGTATTACCATCTGGTGATGTCCAGGTGGCCTTATGTATATTTTTATGCTTGAAATATGTGCTTTTGACAACGAGGTTCTTTGAAGCTGCAAAGTTTATTACTCTGTTTCCATTATCATTACTGACGTCATGCAAACTTTCTGATCCTATTGTAGGCCTATACATTGGTTCTTTTCCAATTTTCGCGTTGAAATCCCCCAATACTATTTTTGCGTAAAACGTTGAGAACTTGTCAAAAACCTGCTCGATTGTTTCATAAAAAAGATCTTTAATGTCTTCGTCTTTGTCCTCGGTGGGGCAGTGCACATTGATTAATACGTGTTTGCTGAAATTACCCTTTAGTACAATGTATGATAACCGGTCGTTAATGAATTGCATGTCGATAAGTGCTTGCGAAATTCGTTTATTAATAAGAAAACCAGTCCCCAGTCTTTGCCCTTTAGCTCCTCCCCAGTGCAAAGTATAGTTATCCATAGAAATTGACGCGAAATCGCCCGACCAGCAGGTTTAATGAGTTCGCTAAATCGGCCAGTATTTAGGCTACGCGCGTTTAGAGTTCCCACCCTTAGATCTTTAACTGTAGTTTTTTGTTTTTGCAAGTTAGCCATGGTAGTTTCAAGATAATCCGCACGTTAGGATCCTATTCCGATCGTAGGTGAGTCCACTGTCCCCGGAGTGATAACCCCCATACCTCCCTAGGTCTAAGTATGGGAGCTTTCCGACTCTGACAAGGACCATGTCAACTTGTCGTCAGACACATTACAGTTTCATCCTCGTACCCTAACGCCCCCCTGCAAGGCAGCGCGCCTACTGGCATCAATACCCCTTTGGCCCTGTGCAGGCGAATCATTCCACACATCCCTTGCGGGCAGTGTCATCGCTGCAGTGTCCAATGGGCAGCAGGATTTTTCCCTTACAAGATTTTTAGTTTTGGTTCGGGTAGAGTTTCTAGGTGGGTACACGCTGCACCTTGGCTTGCCAGAACCCACCCATTGTGTATGAACGCGAATGGGTGGGTCCCCCCAAGCCATGGTTGTCGTGTACCTATTTTTTACCAGTGCTGGATTCACCACACCCACGACTGGCTCCTATCGGCTGCCCGCAACTGCTTATTCTTGTATTCGCAGTTAACCTTGGGGGCTGTTCAGCCTTACGGGCCGTTCCTCTATCCGCAACCTGAGGACGCGCTACGTAGTGGTGATAGGTCTGTTGAAAATGAATTATATTTTGAGTTAAAATCTTAGGAAAAGTGTGCTACATAAACGAATTTATTTCCGTATTATTGCCCTATTTTTATGAAAAATCGCCCCATTGCTCCTTTTTTAAGAGCATTCTGGGCTGTTTAGCCTGAAATCACTTTTACAGTCATTTACATTACACATTTCACGTTAGAGTTCAAAAATGTTTGATTCTTTTCAAAATTTATATAAAGAAGCAATTATTTCTGAATAATTTTCATTATAAACGCTCAAAAGTCAACCGAGAAGAATTTAATTTTTGACCTGAAAAGTTAGAAAATAGTCTGGAATTTTTCTTCGACGTTTGAGTGGCCACCCTGAATTAATAAATGAAGAGCTATACCAAGGGGGTGAAGCCAGCATAGGAACTTCCGGTAGCAAATCTGACTTAAGGCCCAGTCCGATGTGGGGTCCTTTCTAGGGAACTTAAAAATATTCAGTTTGCGAAAATGTAGTGAACTTTGAAATCGTTAGTATGGTAGCACTGAAAACTGACAGTTTAAAACATCATGATTGAAAACGAAAATTGATGCTGTTTTTTACCCAAAATCTGAGACTTCCCAATAAACATAATCGTGAAATCTTAACGATAATTTTTCAATTAACTCGAAAAGAATTACCTGTAAATCAAGTTCCATGTACCAGGTCTCACGACTTTAGAATTTTCAATGCCGGTTGTGAGGAATGTAACATAACCTCTAAATTTGGTCGTGTTACTGTTTTATTAGGGGTTTTTTTCCTACGAGAACCTTCATGATACTTCTTCAAATCCACGAGAAAATAAAAAGTAATCATACTGTGATTTGTGTCGAATAAAAACCCATGCTCAGAATCTTTGTTTATTGTTTTTTAAAATAATTTCTCTCAAATTCCATTAACCAATAAAGTTGTCAATAATTTGTAATGCCAATTATAGATGTTATCGTGTACTTCAATTGTTGTATGTAATGATATCAATAAACGGTATTACAAATTATTGAACAAAATTATTAAGTACAATATTTAAAATTTGAATATCCCGCCCGCACGGTCGCTTGCGATTTTAGTTATCCCAGTTCTCACATGAGCGCACGTGTCGCTCCATAAGCGGCCATATTGGAAATATTGGGGTAAACTGCATACGAGCGCAAGTGACAAAACCCAAATTTTACAGGAAAAACAAAAAACTGTCTAACTTTCACGCAATTAATTTAAACAAATGCGAAAACGATTCGAGGTACTGTTAGGCTTTATAGAACGTGAAACTCACAACCTGAAAGAAGTTTTCCATCTAAGAGAAAATCTTTGTCAAAGGAACGGCGCATCCCCAAAAACTTCGATTTTGAATCATAAAGAGTTCCATAACTTTTTTATTTTTGAATTAAAAAAAAAAAGAAACAAGAAAGTGCCTTTGAGCTATGGTTATCTCTATTGAATCGCGAAAAGAGTGCTCTAAACAAAATAATCATGTGCGAGCAAGCCCTTGTCGGTTGTTACGTAACATTTTTTGTATTATGTTAAAAAATATAATAGACCTTTTCTAAGTAAAAAAAAAAGGTTTTTTTAGGATGAAGTATTAATTATCCAGAAATAAAAAAAAAATTATTTTGATGTAACACTAAAAGCTTTTTCAATATTATTTTTAGCCATATAAATCGTCCCCAAAAACGAAAATATTGACACGCAAAGAGTTTCATGACTTTTTTATTTTTTGAACTAATAAAAAAGTTCTTCCTAGCTAAATGTATTATTTTCTTCTTGCCTGATTCTATTGAGTGGTGAAAAGAACAAGCAAAAGTAAGTATTAATTGAAATTCACAAATTTAAGTCTTTTTTGCAATACCATAAAGAATACTAAATAATATTATTAATAATATAACATATACATTTCAAATAACTATTTATTTCTTAAAAGTTTTTGAGCACTTGAATTCGAGTTCAAATTAAATTCTGAAAATTGAGAATAAGAAAGTAAGTACTATCAGTTTGTTTTTAAATTTATATAAATATAATTCTTATAAGATTCTTGAGAAAATTGAAAAAAAATATTTTTGAATATTTCAGATGTGTCAAAAAGAATCTAGAAGATTTTAAAGAAATTTTTTCATTTTATAGGATTTTACAAAATATTAGGAAAAATTCGAGTCTTTCTAAAAGATGTTTAGGGCTAGTCATAACATACCAAGAAATATTTGATAAACTTTCGGAAATATTTCCAAGTTTTCAAATATTTCGAATCCATTTCAAATGCCTTAAATTCACAAAAATATTTTAAACTGATTCTAATTTTTCTTAAAATGTTGAAAAATCATTTAAAATGCAAAAAAATTACGTTACAATCTTCTAAATTTTCCCAGGAATTTTAAGAAAATTGGTTTAATGTCTTGAAACCTTTCGAAATTCTTTTGAAGCTTCTAGCGTCTATTTTTGAAATCTTTAAAAATCTACATTTCTAAAAATCTTTTCGAGTTTAAAATTCTTTTTGAATCTCTTCTATTCATATAAATATTTTTTGAATTTACTCGATTGGCAAAAATTTGTAATCTTACTAAATTGAAACATTTTGCTTTAATATTTTCTACACTCTTTTTCGAAATTTTAGGAAATTTTTTGATATGTTTAAAAACCTTTTTTAATTTTCCCTTAAAGTTCATTTTTCAAAATAATAATCATTAAAAATTTTACAAAATACTTAAATAATCTTTACCAGTTTTAATTATTTTTCAATCGTTTCAAAACTTCAGTATATCTGTTAAACTTACTCAAACTTCCTCTAAAATTATATGGCAAAATTACAAAATATTGCTCTAAAATCTTTTAACTCTTTTTTAAAATGTTAGCAAATAATTAAAAATGTCTTGTAACCTTTCTCAATTTTCTCTGAGAATTCATTACAAAACAATCATTTAAAATTTTTCCATGAATCTTAAGAACATCTTTTTCATTCTCTTGACACCATGCAAAATTCAGTTTAGCTAAGAATTTGTAAATCCTGACAAATTAAAAAAATTGACACAAAGTCCCAGAAATCTTGAAAAAAATGAATCTCCTCCAATCTTTCATAATTCTTAAAAAGCTTCTAATTTTTTTTCGAATTCTTCAAAATCAGTTTTTTCCCAGAATTTAATTTGTCTTATCTCTTTAAAAATATAAGAAAGTTTACAAATTATAGTGTGGTAGCGAAATGTTAAGAACGTAATTATTTTTAATTATTAAACGACCATTTACAATTTAAATTTTCTCTTCTATCAACAATGTTTAGAAAAATTTAGAAATAAATTATATGATGAAGTAAAATTATTTATTTAGAAATTTTGAAATACAAGGTTGATGGTGCAGAAAATTCATAAATTAAAAATGTTACGCAATCGCGTCGAAATACCCCTCACTCTTTTTAATGTTACGTAATATATGAACGCTCCCTTATCATTGGTGCGGCAAATCCCCAAAAACGAAAATATTGACACGCAAAGAGTTGCATAACTTTTTTATTTTTTGAACTAATAAAAAAGTTCTTCCGAGCTATTGCTTAACTATTGAGTGGTGAAAAGAACAGGCAAAAAATATGAAATTACTTCATTAAAAAAATACCAAACATGGATTTTGAGCCACTTCTAAATCGAACTGGACCATAATCTGTAAATAATATAGCATCCATCTAGTTGCATAAGGTCGTAAGCCACAAAATTTTAGATTGTGAATACAAAACCGGTAGCGGTAAAGAAGCCTATTTTAAGGGTGGATTCTAGATTGCTGGTGCCGACAGTTTAGGAAAATAATCGATTATTTGTTTAAATTACAAGAATTGTTCATAACAAATATTAAATATAAAAAAAACTTTTGATAAGAAATTATTTTTTACGAAAATATTAAAAAATGAAGTCTTGTCCCATTATCTAATGCAGACATGCCCAACTCGGGGAAATTCCCTGAGAGATCACATGTTCCGCGTCCCTACTCTTTCTTCTAGAGAGCGATAGAGGTGGTAGACGCGTGGGAGAATCTATACTCTTTGACGTACGCGTCTACCACGCGCATGCGTCTATCACGCGCATTCGTCTACCACGCGCATGCGTCTGCCACCTCTCTCGCTCTCTAGGAGAAAGAGTAGGGACGCGGCACATGTGTTCTCGCAGGGAATTTCCCCGAGTTGGGTATGTCTGATCTAATGCCACTATTTGCTCTGGGTTTAGGCAATCTTGCTAGACAGACTAAAACACCTAGGAAAAGGTTAAAAGTGAAACTGCGAGTATTTCTGTGACTTATCACAGAGATGCCGAATCAGGCAGATATCTTCACAAATCTTCACTTATTGGAAACGGACCGTACTTAAATTACGTAACAGCTCAAGGGTGAGGGAGGGGTCAAGAGATTTTGTTACGATTTGTTATGGTAGGGGGTCCTTCATTCATGTACGTTATTTTCGGAAATTCACAAATGAAACAAGTAACTCGCTGAAATTGTACAGAAATGTAATATGAATTTAACTTTAGGCGCTAAAGAAAACTGGTGAGTGCAAAAAGGAACCTAGCCAACAACAATTTTTTAAAAAGCCAGGGAAAGGTAAGGGATTTAGAAAAAAAATCTTGTGAAAGGCACGGAATTTATATAACTTTAAATAACTGTCAAGCAGCATAAATTTGAAATTTTTCAATTTTTATTTGAAATTGTTTTATTCCGCTTATAAAAGATTCTAAGTTCAAAATGTTACAAATGTAATACTCTGGTCTTTGAATATTAATGGTCAGGGACAATGAAAAATTGGTAAGGGAAAAATTAGAGAATTTTGAAAATTAAGTTTTGCGGTAACCCTGATATAACATTCTTGTTAGTAATTTATTTGCTTTGTATTCGGCTTTCTTTCTTTGCAGTTGCTTCCTCCTGAAAATTATCGTTTTAGTTGTAAATTTTATTATTTGTTTGAAAATTAAACAGATTTGTTAAAAAGTCAATCTTTTTTCTTGAAAATTCCACTATTTCGTTGAAGATTTGTCTTTTTGCTTTAAAAATTCATCTGCTTTAGTAGAAATTTCATCTTTTTGGGTAAGAATGCAACTGTTTGGTTGAAAGTTCAATAAATATGTTACAGAATCATCCTTTTTGGTCCAAAAATCTACTGTTTTGTTAATTTTTAAGGAACAACCTTATTTCATCGACTTCTTGCAGACTATTTATTCAGAACTTCTGAATATTGAAATTCTGAATAAATGGTCTGGAAGAAGTCGATGAAATAAGGGTTTTCCTTAAAAATTCCGAACTGTTATTTTCCAGACGTTAAATCAAGAATATTTACAGACCGAAATTTCTTTTCATACTGTTTTGTTGAAAATTGAACTATTTCATAGAAAATTTACCTTTGGAGAAAAATTCACATTTTGCGTTGAAAAATCAACTGAAATCTTTTTTGGATGAAAATTCGACTATTCTTTTAAAAATTTATCTTTTTTATTAAAAAATGCATCTGTCTAAGTAGAAAATTCATCTTTCTTTGATAAGAATGCAACTGTTTGGTTGAAAATTCAATAAATTTGTTGAAAAGTCATCCTTTTTGGTTCACCTTTTGAGAAAAATTCACATTTTGTGTTGGAAAATAAATTTAAATATTTTTTGGATGAAAATTCAACTACATTTTTTAATATTTATTTTTCTGATTTAAAAAATCATCTTTTTTCGTAAAAAATTAATTTTTCTTGGGTGAAAATGCAACTGTTTGATTGAAAATTAAATAATTTTTTTAAAAAGTCATCCTTTTTGTATGAAAGTTCAACTGGTATTATTAAAAATTCGTCCTTTTGGGTTGAACATTCAAATATCTTCGCAGAAAATTTAATTCTTATTTAAACTCTTTGGTTAAAATTTGACTATTTAGTTGAAAACTGATTTTTTTTTAATTGAAAATTTAACTGCGTGGATAAAAGTTGAACTATTGTGTTGAAATTTTTTTTAATGAAGCTTTATCTCGTTGGTTAATTTCTTTAAATGAAATTTCATCCTGCTTGCTTGAAATATCAACTATTACACTTCTTTGTTGCAAGTTTATCTTTTAAGGTTGAAAATTCAACTATTTCCTTAAAAATTTAATTGTTTTGTAAAGAATTTAATTATTTTGTTGAAAATTTAAGTATTTTCTTAAGAAGTCATCTTTTATCGTACAAAAGTCACTTCAAGTCAAGAAAAAAATACGGTCGAGGAAAAATCATAGAATTTTGAAAATAAAGTTTTCACCCTGCAGAGCATGTATTATCTTAAACACATAATTCTATCCGAAAATTCCCCGTTCCAAAGTTAAAATTCTGATTCTTTTGGAATGTGTCAAGACAGAATAATACTTCATTATACTTTTTCTTAATCCAGATATTAATGGTTTAAATGATGCATGCATTTTTAGTTGAAAATAGTACAATAAATCCATAAACTGTTTTTAACTTGGTTGTCTTTCTTATGAATTACGAGTATTTGTATGCTTTCGAAATAGGCGAAGGAATAATAATTATTCTGCAAGAATCGTACAATTTTTAATTATTATTAGTACAATTTGCTTCATTATTAACTGAAGCAGTGTCACCACTTTGTTTATCCCTCCTTCTTCATATTATGTACAGAAATGGACCTAAAACTGAAGAGGAAAAAAAAAAAACTTAACCTAAACTTAAAACTTTGTCCAAAACTCAGCTAAATAAGAATTGTATTCGACAGAAGAAATCCATTTTACGAAATCTTGTATTATTACGAACCATTCTTTAGACCTTCACACACATAGATGAGACTCGTTTCAAATTCAATTTATGCTTGCTGCTCTTCATTCGCCTTGGACGTGAAAGACGACAAACAATTTTATGTTCTGCTAACTATAAAAGTTGTTAGTTGACGAAAATAAAAATTTTGTGTACCATGTGGCTTAGATTCTATATTATGAGAATTTTGATATTTATCAATTATATTTGATGAATAGATTTCAAATTCGTCCTACAAAGCTGGACTATCCACGAACTTTTTTTCTAATCATCGGAACAGAGTTCTTTTTTTTAAATTAAAAAAGTTTTATTTTGAGAATTGAAATTACTTTTTGAATATTGTTTCATTTATTTTTAACTAATTTTCCCTCGATTGAAATATAAATTATGAAAAATTAAAAATCTTTCCCCAGGCGTTCGGGGATATATGTTTAAATTTGAAAGCGTTTGGAACGTTTTGATGAAAATTATTTCATTTAGGAAATAGTAAAGTTATTAAAGTTATTAGAGTTAAATATATTAAATTGTTCTGCATAATATTAAGTGAAAATGAAATGCGTAAAAAGAAATATTATAAATACATTAATAAATAAAACCAACTACTCTTAATTAGAACTCATTGAAAATTAAACAAATATTTTCGTTGTCTATGCACGAGCCTTGAATAAAGCAAGATAAGCGTGACTCGCTCGGTTCTAGCGTGTTTGTGTAAATAATTCAATTTAATGATTTTAAAGCAAAATTACTTAAATGTGAATTTGAATATCATCACAGGTACCGGCAAAAGTTTTTGGCTTTTGACCCCTGTATCTGATGACAGAAATAATGTTGTTCGAAACCCTATCCCTTTTTAACGTTTTCTGGGTGGGGGGGGGGGGGAGAAGGCATTCATGTGACTGGTGACAGGCAAAAATCTTTGAATATGATCTTTAAAAATCCGTTAAAAAAATTGGCGATGCCGGAAATTTCCTTTTTACCAGTGCCGACAGTGTATACACTTCGGAAAGTGGGTGACCTGAATCTGGCATGAATCTTCATTTTCCTATGCAACTAGATGGACGATATGTTGGTGGAGGTGACTATTGAATCTTGTTTCCGCATTGTGGCGGAAATAAAGGTGAAAATCATAGCAATGACATGCTTGCCGATGTGCTTAAATGGGATTCCGACTAGTATATATACCCTGACACATTTTCATGAATATTCATTAGTTGCACGTTTGACAAAATTTTACGCAAGCTGGTTTCCTTTACGTGAAGAAAATGAATATTCTGGTTGCTACTCTATCTTTTCTCTGGGTGATTTTTCCGAAAGGTAAGAACAATAATATTTATAAATTGATCTGCATTTTTATTGCAATGTACTAATTTCCTATTCCAAATCAATTCAATTATGATGATACTTTTGCTCCTAACGTCCTGTGCTTTCTAATCATACATCAAGAGAAAAGCTATGTTTAAACGTAAGAAATTGTTTCTTTAACTTCGTTCTTTCAGTTCCTTTTTACTAATTTGCCGCTCCCACATAATATACCTTAGAACCGATTTGATTTGATTTTTAGAAATTTTTTATATATTAATTATTATTTTTCGATATTTTGTACATTTTATGCACTCAACATTAATTTTTTAGAAATTAGCCACCGAGAAAGCTTACACTTTTGAACTTGATATTTTATTTAATTAGAGGTTTGGATGAATTGGATTATTTTCTCGCAGATTATTTTACTTTGTAATACACCCATTGTTTTATTTTGTAGTGGAATAAATCACCCAGGTTTTCAACAGAATAAAAAATATATATACATATATATCGCACGTTAAGCACAATACTTGAAACTTTAATTTGGAAAATTCGAACAAATAGAATTTTAAGCAGAAATTCGCTACCAGAGTAGAGGTAACTCGGTAAATACTCTCAACTAACAGGAAAGTTGACTTTTATGAGGAAAAACGTTTATGGAGGAAAATCCCCCCAACTTGAAAATCTGAAACTTTTCAAAGTCGATTTTCTCGAAATTACTTTTTTTGAGTTGTCACACTATTGTCCTCAACGTGCGATATATTTAGGGGTCTCACAAGTCAACTTCAGTATTCTTTTCCTTCAAATTTTTAAAATGTGAAATAAATATTTTATGGAAAAGTCCACCATTTATATTCTTTTTGATGTTTTTAAAAAGCTTCTGCTAATATGAGAAATGCATCCTATCAGCTTTATGAGAGCTTAACCATTTTTTAGGCCAGTAGAATTTTTTTTCCTAAAAATATAATTTTGGAACTTACAAACGATGCAAGGTATCGCAAAAGAGCAAAAGATATTTTGTATAGAAACTTTTTAGAAGTGCAAACTTTTATCTTAACCTTTTTTCGTGCCTGCCGCTGTGCGAGAAAAATTGAAAAATTCGATTTTATGAAAAAAAAGTTATTATTCTGGCCAAAAAAGTTATTCAGCCCGCAGAAAACTTACAGGATTTCTTTCCTATGAAAGTACAAACAACATTGGTGATTGATTAGCTTTTTTGTAAACATTGATTTCACAAACTACGTTAATGTTTACTGATAACTTTTCACCTGTCGAAATTTTTTCCATCGTAGATGTCTTTGATGATATTTCTTTATTCAAAAAACTTTGGATTCAATTAATGTCCTGGTTAAAGTTTATGTAAAGTAATTTACTGAATTTGATTATTTTTGTTGTCAAACAGTTTTGGGTTAGTTAATAATGGACTCAAATGCTTAAAAACTTTAGTGACCCTCGTTGGATGATTTATTTATTATTTATAAAATTTCAAATAAAAGTTTAAAAAAAATGTTTTCTCTAAATCTAAATAATTAAATTTTCACTAAGTTCTAACAAAATTCTACTAATTCAATTAGAGAAAAGTGAGCCCAAGTTAACTTCACCATAATAAGGTGTTTACAAATTCAAAGCTTAAAAGATATAACGTTGTATCAACAAAAATCTGTTGTTCTAAAATCGTTGTTTAAACTGTGAACATATACTGATATACTTTGCCATAGTCATTGGTCAATTTTTTATGTTTGTTCATTCACATATACATATACTAAGCCGTAATATGCAATGGCATTAAAATAGACGTATTTTCATTATTTTGTTTTTATAATTATAAAAAAGTGTGAATCCTATAAAAGAAACTTTCTTATTATATATTTTATTGCAACTTGTGTCGTTTTTCCATAAATTCAATTTGTTTGCTATCAATGTTATTTTGAACGATTTGAACAAAAACCACGCATCCTAGCGTAAAGTGGTTCTAAGGAAATTCGTAGATATAATTCAGGCAAAAAGTTTCGTTCAATAAATTGTTATTGTACCTTGTGTCGTTTGTCCAAAAATTAATTTTTCTTTAAATTTCAAATGCATTTTTATAACAAAAGTTTATACAAATTTGTAGACCTTTATTGGTTGAACAACTTTTGTCATTTACTTTTTTTCATCTCTTGTATGGCTTTACCAAAAATTTAACTTTTTATTTTTAATATTATTTTCTACGATTAAAACAAAAACTATACATCCAATCAAAAAGTGATTGCCAACAAATTTGTAGATCTTTCTCGAGTGCACAATTTTTCTGTATTCATATTTTTTCGTACCTTGCGTCGTTTTTCCAAAAATTCACTTTTTCAATTTCAATGCTGTTTTTACGAATAAAACCAAAACTACGCATCCTATCAGAATGTAAATAATAATAACAAATTTTGTAGATCTTTTTTTAATGCAAAATTTTTGCTTCCTTATTTTTTTCCGTATCTTGTATAGCTTGACCGCAAAATAGAATACCGTTTTCTATATTTAAATCAAAAACTTGTCTCCTACCAAATAACGGTCAGAAGAAAATTTGGAGGTCTTGTTATAAGCAATAATTTTGTTTTGTTAACTATTCCTGTATCTCGCGCTTTTCTGTCCTTGACTTTTTTTACACTCTGCGTTGTTTATCTTAAAATTTTCTGTTTCGTTTGATCTTTAAAATTTTGTAAATAATGTTATTTATTTAAAAAACTGTTTTAAAAAACTCTTCAAAAAACCCTCTGAAAGTTTTCATTTTATAAAAAAAAGTCACGAGGATAAATTGTGCGGCTTTCTAATTACTATGAAAAGCCGTACATAAAATTGTTTAATCATCAGACAATATGCTTTCAAACATTTTGAAAATGTTCTCAGGTTTTCAATTTTTATCCAAAAAGGCTCGCTAACGAACTCGTCGTTTCTTTTTACACCCTTATAAAGTTTGCCAAAGTGCACTCCAACCTGATAATTCTGTCGAAAGTTATCATGTTCACAGACGACGTTAACGACAACACACACAGACGTAAAAACTATTTTTTTGTCCGACCCCCCTTGAAAACGCGCCATTGCATGCACGTGAGGCAGGCGTAATGTGGCCGCTTCCAGCCCAGTGACGTTCGCACATGCGCACTCCGCCGCCGGGCCAACATTAAACTTTACGCCTGCTACATAACACTTTACGCCCGCTGAATCATACTTTACGTCCGCTACATAAAACTTTACGCCCGCTACACATCATTATCTTTATCTTTAAAAAAATTATATCGCTGGACCCCACAGTCTTCCTTCTGCAAAGTACGCTATTTCTTTCTTTCACTTATAATCTAAAATTGTCAAGTACACCAAACATCCTCTATCTACTTAACATGCTTGTTTTCAAGAAGGGTAGGACAAAAAGTATGGTGTGTATCAAGGGCGTACGGCTATTTTGCCTCGGGCGACTGCCGACCTTGCTTCGCTCGGGCGGCAAGTTCACACTCGTCAAAATAGCCTTCTTTACGCCCTTGATACACAATATACTATTTCTGGCTCAGGGTCCCTCAACACGTCAACATTTTATGGAATCCGCAAAAGTCGTTTTTCACATAAAACCAATACCTTCCCATTGATGAGAATGTAAAAAACAATTTTGTCATTAAACATTTTATTGCAACTTCTGTCGTTTTCCATAAATTTAATTTGTTTTATTTTCAATGTCATTTTTTACGATCTAAACAAAAAATACGCACCCTAGCGTAAAGTGCTTTTTCCAAAAATTTAATTTTCATTTTCAATATATTATTATAACAAAAGTTAATAACAAATTTTTAGATTTTTTCTGGTTAAACAGCTTTTGTCTTTTCATTTTTTTTCGTAGCTTGTGTCGTTTTTCCAAAAATTTAATTTTTTTATTTTTAATCTCATTTTTTACAATTAAAAGAAAATCTACTCGTCCTGTCTCAAAATGATTGATCACAAATTTGCAAATCATTTTTGGATGAACAACGTTTGTCTATTAATTTTGTTCGTACCTTGCGTCGTTTTTCACAACGACAACAGACAGACATTGACGTGAAAACTATTTTTTCTGACTCAGGGGACCTCAAAATGTCGACATTTGATGCAATCCGCAAAAGTCATTCTTCACATAAAACAAATACCTTCTGATTGATGAGAATGTAAAAATATAAAAAATTAACTATAAGGAAAACTTTTTATCGTTTTTCTTATCGCTAATTTTTTTACATTCTCATAAGAGAAGGTATTAGATTTGTGTGAAATTTAACCCACTCCCCTTTTTTTTTTTTTTTTTTTTTTTTTTTTTTTGTTGAGAAAAACAAGTTATTACGAATGTGTCTGTATGTCCGTCTGTGAGCACGGTAACTTAAAAAAAAATGTATTAGATTGGCCTTTGGTACCCTACCTTAGTGTCAGAAACTGAAGGTGAAGTTCAAGTTCATTACCACTTTTTCAATTTTCTTGACAAGCCGAAAATTCAAATTTTGATCGCAAAAAAATAATGAACAATCAGAAATTCCATTTTGCGGTCATACTATACAAGATACGAAAAAAATAAATTGGAAAAAATTGTGCATTCAATAAAGATCTACAAATTTGTTAGCAATTACTTTCTGATGGGATGTGTAGTTTTTGTATTAATCGTAAAAAATAATATTAAAAATAAAAGAATTACATTTTTAAACAAACGACACAAGCAACGAAAAAAAATAAGCCAAAAGTTGTTCACCCGAAAAAGAGCGACAAATTTGTTATTATTTATTTTAGACAGGATGCGTGTTTTTTGTTTCATTCCTAAAAAAACAACATTAAAATAAAAAAAATTAATTTTTGGACAAATGATACGAAAGTAAATACATTATCGAGCGCGAAGCACGAGATAAATATATCATCTATGGCGCCCTAGGCGCACTTGCAATTGGTCAGACAACTCCCCAAGACTTTAGTTTATATACGTATCCAAAAATTTCAATTAAAAATAATAACCCTAGGGACCTGCAAAAAACTCTATTTCATATTCTCATCCTCAAAAAAATATTCAGCAAACCTCAAACAACAACCCCTAGTATATTTAACGTACCCTGTCTCAGCTACCTTTAACTAACAGACGGTAAAAGAAATTTCAATTGAAAATAATCACTCCAGCCACCTTTCTAAGTGTCTAGTTCATATCCTTATTGACACAGTAATATTTCAACGCCAAAAAAAACCCTAGTTTACATGGTTATTCCTACATTGATTTTCATCAACCAAAAAAAACAACCCCTACTACATTTACCGTAGCCCGCAGCAGCTGCCTTCAACTGAAACAAAAAGAATATGTTCAAATAATCAGTCAAAACATCTCTCCAAGAATCTAAGTCGTATCCTTATCTCTACAATAATATTCAAAAACTCAAAAAAATAATCCCTAGTACATTTAACGTAACCTGTCTCAGCTACATTCAATTAAAACAAACCAAAAAGTGTTCAATTAAAAATAATCACCCCAGACACCTCCCATCCAACAGTTTCTAATTTATGTCTCTGTCCCTACATTAATATTTCACAACCACAAAAAATAACCCCTACTATATATATACAAAGAGCCACGCCTCAGCTGCCTTCAACTAAAAAAGCCAAAACAATTAAAAATTATAACCCAAAAATTCCTTCCGAAAACTCTAGCTGACACACTTATCTCAAAATTCAAATAAAAAAAGTAATTATTATTAAAATTAATAAAATTAAAAATAGCCACCCCTTATACCTTCCCAAGACTCTAGTTCATATCCATATGCCCACAGTAATATTCAAAAACGGCAAAAAAGGACTTCTAGTAAATTTAACGAATCCTGTTTCAACTGCCTTCAAGTAAAACAGATAAAAAAATTTCGGTTCAAAAATGGGCACCCCAACAAAATTCCCCGAGACTCTATTCTATATACTCATCCTTACATTAATATTGAACCCAAAAAATACAACCTGAAGTCGGGGTCAGATTTCAAGGCACATAACAAAGCTGCACATTTGGAGTCATTAAGCGGCTTTTTATTTTCATTCGTTCTCAAGATAAAGTATTTGTACATAAATCCTCGTAAAAAATAAATTATGGAAAAAATTGTATTTCGAAAAATGTATGCTATAAAAGAATGTTGAAATAATATCTTTTAATTTTTTCAGTTTTTTCCTAACGTCGACCGCTGTTTGGGAACAGTTGAAAGTCGACGCTTGAAAAAGGAGGCCGAAAAACCCTGTTTTTGAAATGTTTTGCCATGTAACCATTGACAATAATTTTTTAGGATGAAAGTGAACATATCTTTGAATTCGGAAGACTTAAAGCTTTCAGATGCTTTTTATTAAACAATTCAGATTTGTTTTGAACGAGTTGCAATCAAAAGAAGTGAGGGGCCTCGACTTTTGGCCCAGACTTTAATACATTTGATGATCGCCGTTTCAGCTGCCTTCAAATGAAGCAGCTAAACGAATTGCGGATTAGAAATAATCACCGCCGACACCTTTCCAAGACTCTAGCTTATATTCTTATCGCCACAGTAATATTCAAAACCCCCAAAAAGCAACAAGTACATTTAATGAACCTCGTTTTAGCTGTCATTCCACTAAAACAGCTAAACAAATTTCGGATTGAAAATAGACACCCCAGACACATGCACAAGACTCTCGTTTATATCTTCCTCCTCACAGTAATATTCAACATCCCCCAAAAACAATCCCTAGTACATACAATTTAACGAACCCCGCCTCAGATGTCACTTAACTAAAACAGCTAAACCAATTTTGTGATGAGAAATAGTCACCCCAGACACCTTCACAAGACTCTTGTTTATATCTTCATCACCACAGTAATATTCAAAAACTCCCAAAGAAACCATTAGTACATTTAACGAACCCTGCCTAAGCTGCCTTGAATTAGAAAAGTCAAAAAATTCAAGAATAAAAATATTCACGACTAAAATCTTCCCAATCCTTTAGTTCATATCCATATGCCCACAGTAATATTCAACAATCCTAAAAAAGAACCCCTATTAATTTTAACGAATCTTGTTTCGGTTACCTTCAAGCAAAACAAATAAACAAATTTAGGATTAAAAATAGTCACCCCAACACACCTTTTCAAAAATCTAGCTCGTATCTTTATCCCTACGGTAATATTCAACAAACCCCAAAAAAGAATCCTTAGTAAAGTTAACGAATCCTGTTTCAGCTGTCTTAAACTACAACAGCTAAACGAATTTCGAATTAGAAAAAGTCAACCCAGACGCCTCCACAAGACTCTATTTTATATCTTTATCCGCATAGTAATATTCAGCAACCCCTAAAAAAAACTCTAGCACATTTAACGAATCCCCCCTGAGCTGCCTTCAACTAGAACAGACGAAAGAAAGGCGAAAAATATTCACCTCTGATACATTCCCAATCCTCTAATTCATATACATATATGTATGCCCATAGTAGTATTCAACAACTTCAAAAACACACCTCCTTAAGGCTTTAGCTCATATCTTTATCCCAACAGGAATATTCAACAACCCCTAAAGGTCCCTAATAAATTTAACTAATCCTTTATCAGCTGCCTTTGACTAGCACAGCCAACAAAATTTCATATTCAAAATATTCACCCCAGACACCTACAAAAGAATCAAATTCATAAACCCAGTTCCGCAGTAGTATTCGAAAACCCCAAAAAAGATCCCCTAGTAAATGTAATTAATCCTGTTTCAGCTGCCTGCACGCAAAGCAGATGAAAAACTTCGTATTCAAAATACTTACCCCAAAAAAACTTCACGAGACTCTAGTTTATATCCTCAACCCTACATTAATACTGAACAAACCTAAAAAATACCCCTGGTACATATAACGAACCCCATTTCAACTGCCTTTAACTAAAAAAAAGTGACCCAAATTCATCAATCAATTTCGTCACGGCAGATACTTCGTTAAGACTCTATTTTATATTCTCGTTCCCACAGTAATATTCAACAACACAAAAAGTAACCAAACATTCAACGAAGCGCGCCTCAGCTAAAATAAACTAAAACAAACAACAAAATTTCAAATTCAAAATAATTACCTGAAACACCTTATCAAAATAAATTCATACATCCATCTCAGCAGTGATATTCAACAACCCAAAAAAACAACCTCTAGTACATTTGAGGAACCTTGCCTCAGCTGCCTTCTTCTAAAACAACGAAACAAATTTCGGATTGAATGTAATCACCCGAGACATTTCCCGAAAACATTATTTTATATCCTCAGCCCCAAAGTAATATTTAACAACCCCCAAAAAACTCGTAGTGTGTTTAGCGAGCCCCGTATTGTCTTCTACTAAAAAGCAAAACAAATTGAAATGAAAAATAAGTACCCCAAGTACCTTCTTAAGACTCCAGCTTATATCCTCATCCCCACAGTAATATTCAGCAAATCCAAAAAATAACCCGTATTATGTTTAACAAAACCCGTCTCATCTGCCGTCAACCCTAACAGAAAAATAATGAACTTCAAATTAAAAATAAGAATCCCAGGCAACTCTCCAAGACTCTAGTTTATATCCTCAACCCAACATTAACATTCAACAACCCAAAAAAAGAGACCCAGGTACATTTAACGAACTCTCTCTCAGGTAGCTCCTACTAATACAGCCAAAAAAAATTCAATTTGAAAAGAAGCACCCCAGACACCTTCTTAAGACTCTAGTTTATATCCTCATTCCCAGAGTAATATTCAACAACCCGAAATAGCCCCTCTCAGCTGTCGTCAACTAAAATAGACAAAACATTTTTTGAATAAAAATAAGCACCCCAAATACCTTACCAAAAATTTAGTTCATATTCTCATCGCCACAGTAAACTGATTCAAATTTAGAGCGTACAGTTTTGTGGCGCAAAATTTGTAATGGGTGTTGCATTTGTGTGAATTTCCAGCGCATTTGAATCCACATGGTCATTTTGACATATATTAAGATTTCGATTATTGTAAAAAATGTAGTATTGTATATTCAAGCATCGATTTATGGTTGATCGGAATGATTTACTTCAAAGGGGCCACTTTCTAGACAAAATGGCAACAGCGGCATTAAAAATAATAACTTATCGTTTCTCATTTAATATTTTTTTAATATTCTGATAGATACGCTTGTTTTTTAATTATTTTAAGTTAATTCGTGCAAGCAACCAATGATATTCAAAGTTGGGAATCTAAAAAAATTATTTCTTCATATTTGAAAACCAATTTTTTATAAATCTTGGAAACTTTCTGAAACAAGTGGATTGATTCATAGATTTATTTTGTACGTTATGGTAAACTTTAAGTGAATAATTTCTGATAATTAAAGCACTTAACCCAATTTTTCGCAGTTGCTGAAGTTGCTTGAAAACCCGCGAAAATGAAGTAAATTTTTTCAAACTGATTTTTTTGGTCAATTTTACTTTTTTTCTAAATCTGCATAAAAAATCAATTCGTAACCAATTTGAAAGTGTAATGACTGAGCTTATTCGTTTTAGAGAGTAATTTCAGGAAAAATACTTACCATATACGTTTCGATAAACTGAAAAAATAATGCCATTTTCAAGTTGTCTGCAAATTCACTAAATTTCACCAAATAAGGTTCTAAGGTATATTATACTAAATGAAAAGTGCATGTAAATAGTTTCAGTTAAGCCGCTGTTTTTCTCTGACATAAATATTTATCAGGCTAAAAATGCTATCATCCAAAATTTACATATAAATATTGTATATTAATTCATACAGTCAACCTTATATTAAAAAAACCTCCAAGGCTTTTCTGTGCATTTTAATTTCTGAGGTACAGTGAATTTCCTATCCGACCTCTAGTTTCAGGGTTTTTATTACTTATTTTGAAAAATATTGCTCAATTAAGAAAATCTTTCACGCCCAAATTGTGTATTTCGTAAAAAAAAACTTTTTTGGGAATGCAATTTTTTGCTGAAATCAATATATTTAGATAAAATAGATCAAAAATGAAATTCACCCTGAACTTTCATAAATTTCGTCATATACAAATTTGTGTCATAATAGTACCGTGATAGAAAAAATTTGTATTTGAATAACTATTATTAATTGTATTAACAAATGAAGAATTTTTTTGTCTTGTTTTAAGAATTTTTTTTATTTAGTTCTTTCATGAATGAAAAATACAAGACAGTTTAAATACTAGGCATGATTGAACACCTTTCTTGATAAATTATAAAAACTAAAACGAACTTTTTTTTTCATCGTAAAAATTAGTGTTGCTCTCGAACTGTTGACTACATGAAAAAAAATTTCACAGCATAGATATATCATCTATTGCGATCTATACATTTTCTGTTTTGTTTTTTGACCAAAACCACGAAAAATCCACGTAATTTTAATTTCATATCGATTTCATCGAAACATAATGATTTTACCGAAAAATATTGTACACAAAAAATTTTTTTCTCAGACTTATTTTCTTTCTCTAATTTATAAATTGATTTTTTTTAAATCAGACAGGACCTACACTTTAGGTCTACGCATCTCTCAGCGACGAAATATTACGTCGTTTTTTAGAGGAAAAGGTAATTTTCACGAAGTTACGAGTATCTGAATTTTGACCTCTATTAAAAAAAGAAAATATTAAGGCTCCTATAGTTTTTGACCTAACTCAGATATTTCATTTTTTTCCATCGGAAAACTGAAAGAAGATCAGAATCAGCAAAATTGCGATTTGTTTGAGAATATTAATATTTGATTCAAAACAAAAACTACTACTTATATTTTTGGCCAATTTTCTCTTCAATTTGGCCTCCTATAAGAAAGACATCCTGCGAGTTTTACGTGGACTAAATAATTTTTGTGACCAGAAGAACTTTTTTTTCACGAAATCGATTTTTCGAATTTTCCTCAGAAACAACGAAAGGTACAAACAATTCTCAGATAAAAGTTTGCAACCCTAAAAAATGTATGCAAAAAATATACATTGCTCTTTTGTGATATCTTGCATCGCTAATGAGAAGAAGTAGAAAATTATATTTTCAGGGATAAAAAATTGTCTTACTTATCGCATATGAAACTAAACCGATCCTTTCCAATTTTTAGCAGACTCTTTTTTAAATATGTTGGAAAAAATAAGAAGGATTAAGTTTTCTATAAAAAATATTTTTTGTACAGTTTCTGCTAATATAAGAAAGAATTCGTGTCAGACTATGCCATTTTTAAGGCCGAGGTAATTATTTTTCCTAAAAATATAATTGTGAAATCTTTCTCTTAAACGGTGTGAGATATAAGAAAACAGCAGGTTTCATTTCACGTAGAACTTGTTTAGACCTATAAACTTTTATATCAACATTTTTTAGAAATTTGTTATCGTCACAATTTTGCTTATAGAGAACTTTTTTTTAATTTTCTGACGCACTCTGAAAGAGGGCGGTAAAACTCATCACAATCAAAATTCAGATACTCGTAACATCATAGAACTTTTTGTTCTCAAATCGGAACAATACGTGTCGCCTAATTTTTCTAAAAATAACGTAATATTTTGTCGCTGTGAGATTCAGCGACTTGAAGTCTGATGACCTGCCTGATTTAAAATGGACTCGATCTAACGATTCAATCAATTGTTTCAATAATCAAAATAATAATTAATTTACTACTTATAATTTCCATCTTTGCAGAAATAGCTTCTATGAAGTGCATCGACTGCTTGAAGACTCCTAAGGTCGTTACAGCTGATCTGTATGAAGATTATCACGTGGAACGTCGTATTGTAGAAACTCCAAAAGGAAATATATATGTAGGAATGGATCTGACTAAAGGTTACGTCCTGGGATTTGCCCTGAGGGTCGGAAAAGTATATAAGTTGTGCCCATTGCTGGCTGTTTTGCCGGAATTTGAGGGTCATTTAGGAAGAGTTAAGATACGCATAAGTAAACCATATGCTGAACATCTTGTAGCAATAATGCCGCGTGATGGATTAAATATTTTCTTCTTTCATAACATCCCCAGTAAATACCTTCTTCTAGCCCAATTTGTGCGTGGCATGACTACTGTGCGCGTAAATCCTTCAGAAAGTCCTCCACAGGACTCATCTTCTGTCATGGGGTACCCACCTCTCATGCGGTACCCAACTCGCCTGGAGCAAGCATCTGGAGTGGGGCAAGCATCTGGAGTGGGGCAACCAGTTGTCATGGGATACCCAATTTCTCTCGATGAACACACAAATCCTCCCAATCATGACCCACATCATCAAACTGGATACACAAGTTCTCACAGATATCACCCATATGATCATAGTGGACACACAGGTCCTTCCAGTTATCAGTCATATCAGCAAAGTGGACACACAAGTTCTGCGTATTATAACCCAAATCATGAAAGTGGGGCCACAAATCCTCCCAATTATAACCCACATCCTCAAAGTGGGTACATACACAACTATTGTCCATATCATAATCCGCAAACTTCTTTCCAATCATTGTGTAACCTTTTCCGCTGGCGATAGTAACATCGTGATATGACAATCACATCATAATCAGGGAGTCAATCTGATGGTATATATCATTAGTGACATTTACTTCACGTTACAGGAAACATTTTCTGTTGAGAAGAAGTGAATCATTCACGATATTGTTATCAGTAATACGTTCTCTGATTACGAGGCCATATTTATATAAAAATAGTTGCTTTGTATATTTTTACGCACAGAACTTCATATCATTTTTTTTTTCAATGTTTCAGTTTTCGACTTTAAAAATACATATCAATTTTGTATTGCTGTATTTCAAGCTGTATACCATGTTTTTTCAAAATTGTTCGACGCTGAACTTCAGCCAAAAGTTATAATAATAATACACGATTTCAATTCAAATCATGGATAGGGTAATTAGTTTTAATTTTTGAGTGATTCTCGACTCATCGAGTCTCGGACGTTAAGTATGGACGAGCGCGGTTAGCACTCGGATGAACGACCGTTCGTGACTTGCGTTTACTAGTGTTTTTTTCTGCGTTTTATTATTTCTGAACGCTAGCTTGCGCTTGCCCTCAGAAAATGTTTTCTGCAGTTTTCCCTTCCCTTGGCCAACAGTCCAAACAAATGTAAGCGTTTCTGCTAAAAATGCGGCTGCAGACGTTAGGGAATACTTAATAAGGTTGAGTTTTATAAATGTAAATGATTAAAAATTGTGTAGATTTTGGTGATTAAGTATAAATAAAATGAAAAGTTTAATTCATCACTTTGCGTTCGTTTTTATTTGTCCTATTTTACCTATGCTAAATGAATGTATAATTAGAGCACTAAATCAAGGAAATATCGCTCTAAGTACGGACAATACAATACTTTCTTGATCTAGAAAATTATTTTTGATGCAAGAAAAATTTGTTTGGATCAAGAAAATATGATATCTTCCATATTCAAACCAAAATAATGATAGGGTTTATTGAAAACAAATAAATAATTAATGAATTCTCAACGAAGCATTTAATAGTTAATTTTTCAGCAAAACAAGATTTTAATTTTAAATTGAAAAAAACATTTGAATTCAACAAAATACATTAATTATCAACCAGAAAATATCAATTTTCAATTTAAAATATCAGTTTTCAATTCAAAATATAAATTTTTAACAAAAAATGGAATAGTTACATGTTCTCTGAAGAAAATTAGTTCTCACTAAAAAAAGCAACGCATTTTTAGCAATATAATTAAATTTTCGAACAAAGTGATGAATTTTCAACTAAAGTGATGAATCCAAAGTCGATTTTTTAATCAAGAAGATTAATTTTCTACTCAAACAGACGAATTTTCAACTTGAAGGAAACATTTTCAACCAAAAATGAAATAGATACATTTTCTGATAAAACATATTTTCAAACAACAAAAAAACAAATTTCTTCATAAAATAGTTAACTTTTTAAATAAACAGTTTAATTTTAAGCCAAATAGTTTGAATCTCTATCAAAGTAGTTGAATTTTCACTCAAAAATATAAATTTTCAATAAGCAGGTTAATTTTCGATCCAAAAATATGCACTTTCAACAAAAAAAGTTAATTTACGAAAATTCGATGAACTGTCAACTAAAATTATGAATCTTCGACTAAAAAATAAATGAATTTTCAGAAAGTAGTTCTACTTTAATCCAACTAGTTGCTTTTTCAACCAAAAGAATCAATTCTCGACAAATCATTTAATAGTTAATATTTCCCCATAACAAGAATTCAATTTTAAATATAAAAACAGTTGAATTTAGCCAAAAATACGAATTTTCAACAAAGTCTATAAATTTCTAACCAGAAGATATATTTGAAATTGAAAATATCAATTTTTAACCCAAAATAGAATAGCTGCAATTGCAGTGAGGTAAATTAAATTGAAAAAAAAAAAAAAGAATTTCTAGGAAAATCGTTCAATTTTCTTGCAAAGAGATGCATTTTCTATAGAAAGTGAATAGTTGAATTTTCAGTTAAAAAAAGTAATGTTCATCGTAAGATAAATTGAATTATCAACAAAATACATTAATTTTCAACTAGATACTTGAATTTTTAACTAATAAAGTTGAACTTTTGAACAAGAATTCGAATTTTAAAATTTGCAATAAAGGAAATTAATTCTGAAGAAAAACAATTTTCAACTAAAATGAAAAAGTTGAATTTTCGCTTATAAAAATTAATTTTAAATGTAAATTGAATCGAATTATCAACAACAGAAATCTTCTACCAGATACTTGAAGTTTTAACTGAGAAAGATACATTGTTAAACAAATATTCGAATTTTCAAATTTTCAGCGGAGAAAATTAATTCTCAACCCAAAAAAGACCATTTTTTAGGAAAATCTTTCGATTTTCATACGAAGAGATGAATTTTCAACTAAAATGGAATAGTTGAATTTTCAGTTTAAAAAAATTAATTTTGAACGTAACATGAACAAATTATCAACAAAATACATGAATTTTCAACCACGTACTTGAATCCTTAATTAAAAGAGATGAATTTTTAAACAAACATTTAAATTTTCAACTAAAGGAATTCTCAACAAATTAGTGAAATTTTCAACGTAAGAGATGAATCTTGAACAACAAAATTTTCAAAAAAATAACTAAAACTTCAATCAAATATTAAAATTTTGAAACAAACGAGATGGATTCCGAACAAAAAATGCAATGGTAGATTTAAAAAAAAACTTTTAATTAAGAATGGTTGCATTTTTTATTGGGTGCTATTAATTTAGTTCAAATTTAAGCGAAAATCCGAGAAAAGGGGAAAGTTTCTTATTAATAGGGGAAAAAAGAGAATTCTTTAAAAAAAGGGGAAATAGTTCATGAACGGTCCCTATACTGTACAATTATTTTGTCTTCAAAGTTAATCTTTAAATTTTTCTGCATGGCAAAAAATATTTAAAACATTGTTTCCCTAATACGGAGAAAAGAAAATCACTTACTTCTATAAATATTAGATTAACTGTCCACGAGAAGCACAGTATTCACAATCCTCACGTCAACACTTGCCAGTTTGAGATTACAAAACACTACAGTGGGACTCCGATGCTTGAAGTCGATCGGACCTCTCTTTCTACCATGTGAGATAGACAGAGACGATCCGATTGTGTCCCAATGACAGGTCTTACTTTTCGTTTTGAAACTATCATTCTCTCTCTCTCTCTCTTTCTCTGTCTATCCAATACTTCTTCTTCTTCTTTGTTTTCTTTGTCGAATCGTAAAGCCTATTGGGTAGCTACGACAGCGCGACCAATTAAGAAGAAATTCGAATTTCAATTACATATTAACAAGAAATCTTATAGTAAATAATTAATTTCAAACCGCAGTATGGCATTTTTGGTTAAGGCCATGTTATACATGAGTCACGTGACCGAAATTATCGATAATTTTTTTTGCAACAACTCACGTCCACACCGAATGAGATATCGAGTTGAAATTTTGGGGAAAGCCTCAGGAAACAATAATGTACGTTTGTATAAAACACTTGGAACGAAATTTAGAAACAAAATTTCTTGAAGAAATTAAAACCGGGGCAATATCGGCATTTTTTCTATAACAACTCATGTCCACACAAAATGAGATATCGAGTTGAAACTTTGGGGAAAGCATCAGGAAACTGTAATCTGCGTTCGTATACCACATTTGGCTCGAAATGTTGAAGAAAAAAATGTAATGAATAAGGAAATTTACAAACATACCGACCGTGCTGTAGAACTCTGTAACCAATTTTCAATGTTCCCAATGAAACATTTTTGAGGTTCTGGCTCACATGTCTTGAGGAAAATGATGCGAACATCGGTTGCAAAAATTACGCTTGATAATATTTGCTGGTTTGGTGCAAATAAACAAATTGATATTTGATATATCCATGGTGTCAGCACTGTTGATAATGCAGATCGCTTGATTGCCGATCGATATTTGTTATTCCAATAATAACTTTTTTATCTTCCCCAACTCTATGCTTTCCCACACACTGTCCTTTTATATTTATTAATATTTTCCCAAATTTTTTCCGCTCTATTTCAACTTTTATTTTTAAATATGGGACAAAAAATATCGATCTCAGGACTGGCTGGGTCACGTGACTAATGTATAACATGGCCTTAAAATGAATTGGTATTGACTGCTCTTTTTCATTAGCATTTCTTCAATAACTTCCAGATACTATGAGAGTCTTCAACGTCCGAGAATCCGAAATAGGAGAAAAGAGAACAACAAAGTTGTATCAACTCTATCGGAAAAGTTTATTAAAATGTTAAAAATAACCCAACGTTTCGGAAACACACTGTTTCTATCATCAGGGGAACCAAATTATAAATGTCTAAAAAGATATAATAATAATCTATTAATGTATTAATATGGACAATCTTTTAAAAGAAATGTAAAATAACCAACTTAAGAAATAGTTACGAAATCCTAGTAAGTCATTTTTGGAGTAGAAATTGATGATTGAAGAACCATAGTAATGTAAAAAAAAAATATATCACAGCTGTTGAATAATTTATAATATATGAATTTTCTGTAAAGAAGATATGAAATGGAGTAGCAAAAAAGTATCATAATAAAAAATAGAGTATAAGTTCAAATGATAGATAGTTATAGTTACCATATTTAAAATCCAGTTAAAACTTCAAAAAATGTATGTTGTGAATAAAATAAATATTAAAAACTGTCAACCAGATAAAATTTATAAATTTAAAACGTATATTTTTTTTAAGTTATTATGAGAGCAGGATGGAGAGGCATCCTGCTTCCATAAAGATGACTCCAAAAGTGACTGTCAAGGAAAATCAACTTACCTAACATACCATTAGGTATTTTCACTTCAACTACTAGCTAACTTCACATCGTTGATTGCTGAGGGGAAAACAATGGACCAAATGCATGGAATTCGGTCTTTTATAGGGAAAGGGGAGACAGTGATTGATTACATTCTAGCAGAAGAAAGAATAAGGAAGAGAATGGATAAAGTGGAAGTAGGTAATGAAATAGGCTCAGAACACTTCCCGCTAATAGCGACATTGAAATGCTCAGGATGGAAGCGGCATAGCGAAAAAAGGGTAAGAACTGTCGAAAGGAAAGTAAAAATGGGTAGGTGGGGGGATGATAAATTGAGAGAATTTAAAGAAAGAATGGAGAACGAGGAGATTAGAGGAATGGAAGGGGAAGACGTGGACACGCGCCTTGAAAAGATAAAAGAACTAACCGAGAGGATAAAAAAAGAGGTAAGGCCAAGAGAAGAGGAGGAGGGAATGGAGAGGGGATGGTGGGACGCAGAATGTAAGGAGAGTAAAGATAGAATGAAGGAAAATGTAAAAAAGTGGAGAAAAGGGGAGATAGGGAAACAGGAATATAATAGGAGAAAGAGAGAACATGAAAGATTGTTAAGTGATAAAATGCAGTTAGAGAAAAGTAGGTATATGGAAGAGGTGGAAAAATCAATCAGGGAAGGGAGGGAATGGGAGGTGATCAATAGGGAACGAGGAGGAAGGAAGGGCATCAATGAGGATATCTAGATGGATGAGTGGACCCCGTACTTTAAGCGACTGTTGGGAGGAGTGGAAAATAAGGTGTTAGGTGAAAAGAGGAAGGTGATAGAAGGGGAAGATGATATCAATAACGGGATAAGTAGGGATAGAAAGGAATTGTGGGAGGTATGCAAAAAGGTTTGGAGAGGAGAGGGATGGCCTAAGGAATGGAGGACAGGGTTAGTGGTGCCGATAATTAAGAAAGAAGAGGGCAAGAAGGTGGAGGAGTATAGGGGAATCACACTTATGTCGGTGGGCTACAAAATATATACGGAGATTCTCAGAAAGAGATTAGAAACGGAGGTGGAAGAGAAAGGGATTATTCCACACAATCAGACGGGCTTCAGGAAAGGGATGGGAACAGTAGACAACATCTACGTACTGAATTATCTAGTGAATAGGAACTTAGGGAGGAAGAAAAGGAAGTTATTGGCCTTATTTGTAGACTTTAAAGCGGCATTTGACTCGGTGAACAGGAAGGTGTTATGGCAGGTGATGAAAGAGAAGGGGGTGGACAAAGAGTTGATCAAGAGGATAAAGGAGATATTCGAAGAGACTAAGATAAGGGTGAGGATTGGGAAACAAAAAGGGGAGATTTTTAGGAGTGGAAGGGGGCTCAGGCAAGGGTGCCCACTGAGCCCACTACTATTCAGTCTCTTGTTGGCAGATCTAGAGGAGAAACTGGAGAAGAAAGGAAAAGGGGGAACGGCTTTGGGAAATAGCAAGGTATATTCCTTAGCGTATGCAGACGATATAGTCTTATTAGTGGATGACGAGAGAGGGATGAGTCTCATAATGAGAGTGTTCGAGGAGTATGTGAGAATTAAAGACTTAACGGTAAATGTAAATAAGACGAAGGTGATGATTTTTAGGAAGAGAAGGGCAAAGGTAGAATATGAATGTAAGATGTACAAGGAGAAAGTGGAACAGGTCGAGGAATTTAGTTACCTAGGCTTCTGGTTTGAGACGAAAGGAGGGGTTGAACTGCAGGTGAGGAGAAGGATAGAATGTGCGACTAAAGTAATGGGGCAGGTGTGGGGTATAGGGAAGAGAAGGTTTAAAGATGATTGGAAAATCAGACTGTGGATGTTTGATGCGTTGGTATGGTCAGTCCTAAGTTACGAAGTGGAGATCTGGGGATGGAAGGAGCACAAGACGGTGGAAAGTATGCAGGAGAGATTCTTGAGATGTGTAATGGGAGTAAGCTGGAGCTGTCCAGGATACATGTTGAGGGGGGAATTAAGTAGAAGTAAAATGGTTATTAGAAAAATGAAGAGAGCATGGAAGTTTGAGGAGAAACTAAAGAGGGGGGGAAGGAAGCAGGATTGCACAAGCTTGTATAAGGGAAGTAGTAAACAAAGAGACTAGGGTTAACACAGAAGGATCAAGGTGGGAGGAAGAGAGACAACAGAGGAGGAGAGAATGCGTTATAAGAGCAGATGTCAGAGTATGCCCAGCCTCCCACCCTCCCCCCATACTAACGGAGGGGGGGGGGGGGAAGATGGAAAAAAATCGTGGAATCTAAGTATGAAGGAGAACCAGAATATTCAGGAAAGATTAAAAAGGAGAATAAATGGAACCACGTGGATGGTGGCCAACGGCCATACCACGCTGAAAAAACCAGTTCTCGTCAGATCGCTGAAGTTAAGCAGCGTTGGGCGCGGTTGGGCACGTGATTGGGCTTGCTCAGGTTTATTGAGCTGGCATGTTTCGCAA
>CAKNYM010046188.1:45498-56411 GCA_932195095.1 Andricus curvator
TTAGATGTATTTGTGCGGGGTACAAATTACCCCGTCACAGTATGTATGTATGTGTACCATTAAGCCATTTCCCTTTCAGGGTAGGCGTGACACTACCCGATTCGGGTAGTGTTTCTAGGTGGATAGTTTCTTGTAGTAAATAACTACAAGTGTGGGCTCACCACACCCACGATGTGAGTGAGTAAATGATCTTCTAAAAAGGTACAAGTACATCATGACCGCAAGTATCCAGCAGCCCCACTGTAGAGATGAATATATAAACTAGAGCAGGCCTTTTGAGCGAGGGGAAATTTCATGATTTTCACTCACGGGCCTCATATTTCGTTTCCACCTACGCCTCCTCACTCAACACGGAAAACTTCCGTCTCACTCTTACAGCTGAGAGAGGAGGCATAGTTTTAGAAACAAAACATGTAGCCCGTGAGTAAATATCATGAAATTTGCCGTCGAAGAAGAGGCCTGAACTAAACTCTAAAAACAGACTATTGACTGTCAAACGATTCCTTTCACTATTAAAGGATTTTCCATTCAAAATTGGCATGAGAGGAAATCCTTTCACAGTTAAAGGATTGTCTTTTCAAATGCTATCCTTTAACTGTGAAAGGATTTCCTCTGATCTTGAAGTGAAATCTATTGTCGGACAAAAGAAAGAATAACTTGAACGATAAAGGAAAACTTATTGCATTATATTACGTGCAAGAAATGTACAAAAGCCGAACTTTGGTGAATGTAAATATAAAATCGGCGCTATACAAAATCATTTCACAAAGAATGTCTTACGAACTTTCGATTTTCAAAAGCAATAAAAAAAAAATTTCTACTTCGATTGTCAAAAGCGTAAAAATCAATGAAAAGTGAGGTTATGCGGATCAAAAATTGTTCTTTCGGTACACGTACCTTCCAAAGTTTTCTAGTCACAATCCCTAAAAAGTTTGGCACGTTTCGATCAATCCCTGAAGTATCAGTTCAATTTTTCGAAAATCCAAAATTTCCCCATGTTAATTAAATGGGGTTTTGAAGTGCCCGGTGGCACGTGTTAATATTCGAATTTCGAAAAAAAAATTAGGGATTTTTTTCTTCGGAAATGGAAACTTTTGGTGGGGTACTTGCCCTCTAGGGCGAAAAAAAATTTTACAAGGCATTTTTGGACTACCCTAATGTTGATCTTTACCGATAACTTTTTATTCGTCGGATGTTTTTGTATAGCACAATTTTTTATTTAATAAAGTGAGCAAATAAAGATAAGTAGACAATCACTACTGCGATTATTATTTGAAATATTTACTAATTCGACAGTGGAAAAGTACTTATTGTTTCGTAAAATAATATCAATTTACTTAAAGCTGTATATATTAATTTAAAATGGCGGAATAGGAAAGTTTAATAAAAGAACCCGATTGGTTCAGAATTGTTACTGTTACTGAAATGTGATTGTCCTAGGGCATTAATAACTGAACAATTGAATTTTCAAGCAAAACAGACGAATCTAAAAAAAAAATTTAATTCTGAACCAAAAAAGATGACTTTATTAAAATAGTTCATTTGTGAACCCTCAAAGATACATTTACAACCAGATGTTGGAATTTCAAACAATAAAGATTGAAATCTAATCAAAAACAATTGATGTTTCAAGCTGAAAAGGCACATTTTTTAGAAGACCGTTGAATTTTCAACCAAAACTTTACTTTCAACTAAGAAAGATGACTTTTCTAGCATGAAAAGATTTTTTTTTTAACAAAAAGCGAATTTTCAACCACTTGAATTAAACGAATGAAAAAGGAAATAACAAATAATAGTTACACACTTATTAAATATTTCTAATTGTAATTAATAAACATTAAAACAAATTAAAAAAATAGTCGTCACTGCTAGAAAGAAAAAAATATGTTTTTTTCTTGAATCGTTAAACATTTTTTGCCTTATAAAACCAATTAAAAATGTGTTATAACGTGATTGATGATCAGAGAAAATTATAAAAATTAAGTCCTTATTATTGTTAGTAACAGAAATGATGAACAAATTCGAAAACTATTTACTTTCAGTATTCGTGAAATATAAGTAACTACTTATTAACAATAGCTTTTGCATTCGCGTCCCTTCTGGTCTCTCAGAGACTTTCTTGTGTCTCATAAAAAGTAATTACATATTTCTCCTATGTATTATTTTTTCTTCTGTGATACCAAAGCGTGTAAGGGTCAAGCCCGGTCACCATTATTCTATTCGTCTCTTAATCAATTTACAGATCTCGTCCAGTGTGATTATTCGACCATCACACATGTCATTTGTACATTTTCTCGTACGTTTTTATTTTTGGGTTTTCTTTCTGTACATTCGAAAAATATTCGGTACGCCGCTTAGATACTTGTTCACTGGAGCATCCCTAACTTCGCCTGTATTGGAAGCGGAAACGATATCGCAAATGTCTTTAAGAAGCAATCTTCTTAGTGCTGGCCACTGAGTGCAGTTCCACCGACTAACCTTCGGCGGCGTGGCGTCGCTTATACGTGAGTGGCGCGGCCTATCTTGCGCCTTGGAGGTGAAGGGGATACACAGGAGTAAGCGAGGTGTCCGAGAGCGGTATCCGCCTTCTCTTTCCAACCTATGTATCCCCTCCACCTCTGAGCCACTGGATACGCCGCGCCACTCATAAACGACGCCACGCCGCCGAAGCTTGGTCGGTGGAACTGCACTCAGTGAAACAGCGGACACTTTCGATCCTTCGCTGCCCACGCCTCACCCAGAGATGCTGGCCACAGCGACGCCGCTGCCTATTGCATTAACTTCAGTTAATGGGACCAATAGCTTCAGCCCGTTGTTACCCCTATCACTAACGCTCCCGCGATATCCCAACCGTCCGATCCCAATTCCGGAATTGATTTCTTCATTAAGAAAAGGTTTTGCCCTCGCCCGCCGCGCACTTCCCCTGTCTAAGCGAGGTATTTATCCCCACCTGTAGGTTTTTGGAAAGTCTCTCCCCTGAACTCTACGAGCCCGGAGATCGTGCAAGGCGTCACTTTTTCTCGCCTTAGGCTGCCAGGGTACAGCCCCGTTACATCCATCCTGGGATTTATTCTGTCCAGGTATAGAGGCTTCAACTTCTTTAATTAATCTCTCCCTGTTTTTTTTTTCTAGAAAGTTCATTCCCACACTGAAAAGATAACAATTTGGCGGCCGAAGTTGGGGGTTCAGGCAATTCATCTTCTGGTTCTCAGCAGTTGTTGAAATCGACCCCCCCCCCCCTTGGCTTTCAGTCCACTAGACAGAACCCGGCTTCCGAGAGCAACCCACAACTTGATAGCGCTCAATCCAACAGCACACACAATTCGCGAGGAGGCTGGCTCATCACCTCTCGCAGACGCAGTAGTATCGCTACATCCCACAATGCTCAACAACGAGCCAGTACTTGGGCCCAGTAACCAACCTGACCCGGTTTACATACCGGCAGTGCCGCTACCTTTCCATCCAGCAACTTTGGTGCTAATTCATACAGAATGGTTTTGCAAAACGAGCCCGCACCTTCGATCAATAATCTACCGGGCCCGATTGTCATACTGATGATATCACTGCCCCCCGCCCCCTCTTTCAGGACACAAAAGTTTACCTACAACAAGCACCTAGCAGCCCTACGGTTGAACAGCAAACAATTCACCCCGCAGCACAAAATATCCCCGTTAACGACTGGCGTGCCCTGATACGCACAATTCGGTCCCCCAAAACACCTCGCCGCACAACAACACCCGACCTTCCGAGTTATCGACCTTTACCTCAGTGCCATGACTGTCCCAGAAAGCACTTTCACAAAAATTGCAGGACAATCGGAAGTCGTTCTCGGAACCTGGCGTGCTCGGGTGGCCGAGCTCCCAGATCCGACAGCCCCGACGATAATGGCGCACATCGGTCTTAAGCGCTGTATTTCCCGATCTTAACTGCCTACAACGAGTCCGCGTTCTTTTGGGCAATCGAGAGATAATAGCTGAGATCAATAGCTGAATGAGGCTAATTTCGCTGCCTGATAACCGGGTCCACTCCACGCACTTCTAGCCACAGTAGTAGCAACTATTTTCCTAGAAGGTTGTCCATCTGGAGCCAGTCTTCCAGAATGCCGTGTATGCCGACACTTTCCACGTAAGCCCTAATTTCCGAGCCAAACTTATCCTCGGACAGCGTTGGTTATGGAAGCACCACGTCACCCACGACCATGTGGCCAATTGCATCTTCATCGCTACCACGGGTCGACAACATGTTTACTTGAACCCCTTCTCTTATGCTTACGAGTTTACCTCCGTGACCACGAACATTGAAACAACATCTTGACCACCTGAGATTGAAAAGAGTGACCGTAGACGCCACTCAGTGCCTCCCACGGGTCTATGAAACTCATGGATTTGTTTCTCGAGATAAACTCGCCCTCCAAGCTCCGGCAACTCTCAGCCGCGCAGATCTTTTTCTAAAATTCTTTCTTCAAACCGATAACAGCACTCGTAGCACGGGTCCCGTCATCCGGCAAGAGAATTCGCCAGTGTCAACTTCTCGAGCACTAAAACCAAGTATTCATAGAATATCAGACCTTCATCCTCCGAGCGGATAGTAAAATGCTCGCATGGTTGGAGCGCTCTTTTTCTCAGCCGTACCCCCCTAATCTTCGAACATATACTGGAAAAAAAACAAATAGCTCCACGACAAACTTTCCCGTCATCCAAATTTCAATGAACTGTCTCGGTGCAAGTCGAATCTGTAGCCGATGCTGCCACCCACTCTATATGCCATAGATGCGTCGTAGCCGCACAACAGGAGAATCCGACAATTTCCTGCGACGCTTTCCGATATCAGGAAAAGCACAACTATCAACCCAGACATCGTGAACGAGAGATATTTTTAGACCAACATCGATTGGGCGAGTTTGGTTTTAGCACCGAAGCTCAACCGACAATCAGTGGCGACTACACGTGTCACGCCCTCTATGGAAACGAATACTATGGGATCATGACTTGCCTCTCTCGGAGCACCCAAATACTGACGAGATCCTCTGTATGGTGCAAGCTTTTTTCTTCTGTCCAACGTCCGTACCGGACTCTTCCAAGTCCTCGAGCACCACTCTGGGCAGTTCTACAAGCTCAACAAGAAAGGAAAGGCCCATAGGGTGCACAGTATACTTCTGGTGCCAGCAACACCACGGCTCGGGGCCAACCTGGTGGACATTGAGGTGCCGCAACTAACAGCTCGCGAGCAGGAGCTCATGGGTCAGCCGGAGGATCGAGTCTGCAAAACCCTCCCTGAGACACTCAAGGGAGGCTGAAGGGCGACGTACCGTCGCTTCCGGCTACTGTGCAGGCGCCCTCACGCATGGGGAGCTGATAGGCTTCTCCTGTAACACGCCGACCGTGTTAAAACTACTTCAAGCTGTTCTAAACACTTTTTCCACCCCTAACACAAACCTAAGACAAAACTGAAATAAATAAGATAGGAAAGTCGAATAGGTCATTAAATCTAAGTTAGTGAACAATAATGTGAATTAATTTCGAAAAACTTTACCTTATCTCAGTTTTTATTAACAAATTACATTCAGAGCAAATAAAATGTTCCGGGTCATAACGGCGTTAGTGCTAAAACTGGAATTATAAAGAATATACAAAAAACTGTCCGTAACTATAATGCATTTGAGTTTTTTTTTTAAACAGACAATATTTTCGGGCTCTTACTTCGCTGTATCGAACCGTGAAAAGAAATTCCTGAAATGAACAACCGCTTTCGAGAAAGGGTCTTGTTAAAGATACGGCACGTCCCAAAAAGCGCCAATGTAGATTCAGAAATAGTAGCATATCTTTTTATTTTCTTAGTTAAAAAAAAAAAAACAATAAAGTGCTTTCGAGCTATCACTTAGATGCAAACTGAATTATAGAACCTCATAAGAAAATCCTACTATTTTTGGTTGAAATTCAATTCCGCTGAATTGAAAAGTCTACTATTATATTTCTGGTTCAGAATTCATCCCTTTTAAATGTAAATTCTACTATTTGTTTCAAGATTGAAGTATTTTGTTCAAAATTCGTTCTTTTGCCTGAAAATTTACTTTCTTGACTAGAACTTAGATTGAAATTAAAAATGTTTTTCTTTCTAGGTAGAAACTTGATTTTTTAACTAAAAATTTAACTATTTTATTTTTTGTAACAAATTGATCATTTTTAGTTGAAAGTTCAACTATTTAATTTTTCATTAAAAATTGCTCTTTTTTGGTAGAAAACCAATTCTTTCAGCGGAAAATTATACTATTCGATTGCTGCTTGAAAATTTGTCATTTTGAGCTTAAAATTTAACTGTTTCGCTTAAAAGTGCAACTATTTTGTTATAAATTCGTCTTTTTTGGTTCAAAATTCTATTATTTTCTTAACAAATTCCACTCTTTGGTTGAAAATTCATCTTTTTTGGTTGAAAATTCAACTGTTTGGTTAAAATTTGAACGAATTTATTAAACATTCATTTTATTGGTTGAAGATTCAGATTATGTTCACAATTCGTTTTTGTTGAAAATCAATTTTTCAGCCGGAAATTTTACCATTATATTCTCATTTGAAAATGTATCATTGTTAGTTCAAGACTCAACTATTTGGCTTCAAGGTTCAACTATTTTGTTAAAGATTCGTCTTTTTGGCTTAAAGATTCATCTGTTTGGTTAAAAATTCAACTATTTTATTCAAAATGTTATATATATATTATTTTATACGGTCCACATTTTGACTTTTGTTAATAAATAATCTTTTTCATTGAAAATTAATTTTTTTGGTTAACAAATTTTTGATTGAAAATTCATCTTTGATTTTCATTCGAAATTTCATTCATCTTTCGAAAATTCGTTCCTTTGGCTGGAAGATTAACTATTTGGTTAAAAATGCAACTGTTTTTGGTTGGTTTATTTAAAATGTAATTCTTTTGTCGAAAATGCAACTATTTTGATAAAAAATAATCCTTTTTATTGAAGATTCCTCTTTTATTTTAAAATGCGACTGTCTTCTAAATTATTAGTCTTTTCAATCAAATTATCTCTTTTGTTTGAAATCTCAACTGTTTGGTTGCAGGGGTTTAGTCCAACATTAATTTGGTCTGTTTGCTGAAAAATCAACAATTTGGTTGAAAAATCGTCTTTCTTGGTATGAAATTCATATGTTCGGGTTCAAAAGTCAACAGTTTTCTCAATTTCTAATTTTGCATTTCAGTTCCAGTTTTATCAATGAGTGAAGTGCTGATATCGAAAGACTTTTTTTGCCCCTGTATAATTCAATGTTATATTATGTATATATGAGGTTTTTAAACCTTTAGATGTTCCGTTGTCCATTGTCAGCTTAAATTCGACATGCAGAAAAACCTCTAATTCACTAAAACCTCATTATAATTTCAGCATAATTTGAAGAAAATCTCACTATTTGAAGCTTGTTTTTCAAATCATTCCACTTATAATTGACTGTGTTAACATAAATCAATTAGTGAACAAATTGACTAATTCTTCAGTTACTTCTATTACGAATTAAATATTAATCCTTCCTTGTAGATTATTTTTGATATATAATTAGTCCCGCTTAATATTACGAGTACAATTTAGTTACTTACTACCCGAGACATACGAATTACCAAATAATTAGAAGCTATTAAAATGAAAAGAAAAAAAATTAAAACAATATGGAACATTCAACTAAGGAGCTATACTCATTTTAGAAATTTCGTTTTCTATTTCAGCCGAAATTTTATCTATTCTACTATACAAACTGGTGATAAGCGCGTTGAATGTACTCGTTTTATCTATTCGGTTAGCATTACTCTTGACCTTGGACATATTTTGAAAAGTTGGTAATGCAGCGTAAGCTCGAATTGACTTTTTCAAAGAATAAACGATCAACTTTACAATTTATACAAATATTTTTACATATTTCGACACAATACGTGGTAGGAACTCGTCGAAAACAATATTCATGAAATAGAAATATGCCCGCTATCATTTAGGGTCTTGAAAAATGATCATGATAGTTTTTATTTTTTATTAAATTTATTATTTATAGCATTGAAATCAATAAGCTACATTGTGGTTAAACACTCAGCATATTATAACTTAAATTTATAGATTTTCCACGAGTTAATGTTCTTGAAGAATTTCGGTTTCTTTTCTTCGCATCGCTTGAATCAGGTTCGCTTACTTTTGACGCACTTCTTTTTAGAATGGCGGGCTGAAAGTAAAAATATGTTTCATTACTAGTGTGTTTTGATGCATTTTTTCAAAATATGCTTAAATTGCGATAATCTTGTTTTTCTTTATCGAAATTGTCTCTATTCTTGAGAAAGAATCTGTATTTTGTTTTATTGTTGCCTTTTATGGAATTCTGACTTTATTTACATTTCTTCGTTAGAGGAGTACATAGCAACAAATTTAAATCCGTTTCAAGGTGAATTTTTCGGAACTTGTTATGCGCTTTTACAAAGAATTATCCAAAAAATGTTCTCTTGAAAATTAAAACTTATCACGAGTTTGATACTTCAGGTATATCTTGATCTGTACTACTCTGATAAAGAATTAAAGTAGAGACAAAGTGCTGCCAGAAACGAAAATAGAAAAGAATTAAATTTAGAAAATATAAAAAATAAGAAAAATACTTTTTCCACCACTCAATACTTGATCCTAGATCATCACTTAAAGTCCAAAATGTTCTCAAGAGACGGGTAATATGGTAATTTTTCACGGGGAAATGATTGGGTCATAAGGTCTTTTAAATAAAGTTAATGCATAGGAACATATTAAATTCAATTTGAAATGCTGAAGACTTCAAATAGGAATATATTGCATTTCCAACAAAATAATTTAATTTTCAACGAAAGAGTTGAGTTTCCAAGCCTAAAATTCCAATGTTTTAAAAAAAAGTCGACCTTCAAACCTAGAAAATTATTTCTTAATACAAAAAAGTTATTTTTCAACCTAATAGTTGAATTTTCAACAAACATACAAAATTTACTTGAGACCAAACGGTTGCATTTACAACCAAATAGTTGAACTTTTAGGCAAAAGAAATAATTTTATTTGAATTTTCAACTATTGAAAACCAATTTTCAAGCAACCATCAATAAAAAAACTCAACTTCAACCACAAACAGTTTCATTTTCAACCGAATAATTGAATTTTCAAGTAAAAAGACGATTTTTTTAGTGAACAGTTGAATTTTTAATCCAAAAGGACTTTTCTATCCAAAGGACGAATGTTCCAGAAAACAGTTAAATTTTCAACAAAACAATTGAACTTTCCACAAAATGGTGAAATTTTAAACAAAATAATTAAATTTTCACCAAAAAAGTGAAGAAAAATAAATTAAAATCAATTTATTTAATGGCATTTATCCGTTCCAAACCACAAAAAAAAATATTTCAAACAAGTAGATGAATTTTCAGTCAAAATTAATTATTTCTCAACGTAAAATATAAACTTAAATTTTAAATAAAAAATAGTAAAATTTAACAACAACGAATGAATTCTCAATAAAAAGTGTAACAGTTGATATGTCATCCAAGAAAGATTTTAATTTTTAATCGAAAACAGTTCAATTCAGCCAAAAAAAAAATTGAAAAAAAAGTTGCATCCGCAACCAAAACAGATTAATTTATAACCAAAAATTTACATTTTTAACCAAAAAAGATTAAATTTCGAACAAGAGAATTTGATTAATTTAATCTTAAAACGATACATTTTATTCCAAAAATAGAATAGCACAGTTTTCGGTTCAAAAACTTAATTTTCAACGAAAAAAGAACTGATTTTCAACAAAATAGTCAAATCTTCAAACAGTGAAATGATTGTTAAACAAATTAGTTAAGCTTTCAATCAATCAGTTGAATTTTCAACCAAAAAAAGGTTAATCCTAAATGAAAAAATTATTATTTGAATATTCATCTAAAGTCGACCAATTATCAACCAACTATGGATCAATTAAATTTTTAGTTGAAAAAAATTAATTTTTAACTAAAAGAACGAATTTTGAAGAAAATAGTTCAATCTTGGACCAAATCGTAGAATTTTTATCAAAAAGTGATGAATTATGAACCAAAAATATAAAAGCAGACTTTTCAATAAAAAAAACTACTTTCAACGAAAAATAGTTGGACTTTCCTATTGCACTCATTATGTTAATTCTATTCGCATTTAAGTAAAAAAGCGAGAAAAATTGTAAGTTTTTTGAGAACAGGGGAAAAAGGAGAATGTTTTAAAAAGGGGGTAAAGGGAGGAATAGGAGAAAGAGAATAAAATAAAATCACTAATTCTAATTTTATCAAGCATTTCGAAAAATTTATCGACTTACAGTGGACACCTACATACTCGCATGATTTACGCTCGCCGCAACGTTTACATTGAGACTTTTTACGACACTCTGTTGGGCAAGCAGTTCCGATGAGAAAAGCCGCACACATAACAGCGAAGAAGAACCAAATTGCAAGGTTCATTTTTATTTTTAATTTTCAATTTCTAATTTTTATTCTTTATTTGACTGACTCTTCTGCTTTGCGCGCGACTTATATATCGAGTCTCTTCCCTCCATGCGTCAGCAATTAAAGCCAGACGTATAGCCCGTCAGGAACAAATTTTATCAGTGAAAAACAAACTTATGTAAACATATCTTTCTGAAATACGAACGCCAAATTAGGCCATATTTCCGCCATGGTGGGAGGGTAGCCAAAAGAACGGGCACACATACTCAACACAAAACACAAATAAAAAAATACATAAAAGTCGAGTAGGTCATTAAATCTGAGAAAACAAGAACGTGAACCAATTACGAAAAACTTTACCTTATTTAAGTTTTTATAAACAATTTACTGTGTAATGCATTTGATTTTTCCTTATTATTATTATTATATTATTATAGATTAGCAGTTCGAACTCGAAA
>CAKNYM010046188.1:73286-84745 GCA_932195095.1 Andricus curvator
TGAAAAATTTGTAAATATTAAATTAGTTATTTTTAATTTAAAAATTCGGAATCTGTGAGTCTGAACGAGTTTAACTCTGAAGAATGACCCTTTTTTCAGGGCAGGTATATACTTGAAGTCATAAACCGCTCGACTTGAAGTCATAAAAATTCGACTCAAGATATAAATATATGTCTTCAAGACATATAAACTTGTCTCCAAGACATAAATTGAAGTCTGGCTCCGTCTCAATAAGGAGACATGCTGGAGTCGAACTTTTCGACTTTAGCATGTCTTGATTGGGGGCAATTGAAGTCAAAACCAAGTCGAAGAATTTTGACTCGGGAAGTAGTTACTTATATTTCAAGAATATTGAAAGTCAATAGTTTTCGAATTTGTACATCATTTCTGTCACGAACAATAAGAAGGACTTAATTTTTATAATTTTCTCTGATCATCAATCACGTTACATATAACATATTTTTAATTGGTTTTATGAGGAAAACAATGTTTAACTATTCAAGAAAAAACAAGATTTTTCTCTTTCTAGAAGTGAAGACTATTTTTTTAATTCGTTTATAATGTTTATTATTTGCAATTAGAAATATTTAATAAATGGGTGTAACTATTATTTGTTAAAGCATAATTCTGATTTTTTTATGAGAGAACAAATTTTTCGATATAAAAAAAATGTCAAAATAAATAGTCTGGAATATTGTTCATTAAACAAAAATTCTTTGTGAAAGTGTCTGATTTTAGAATTTGTTTATAATTTGTATTGATTACAATATGAAATATTTATAAATATTTCTAAGAAAAACAATTTCTAGATATACAAAAAATATAAAAATAAACATATGTAATAATTTGCTAATAATAATAATAATAAGAATTAAGACACAGTGTGTCAAAAATATTCAATATACATAAATTGGTGTGATTATTATGATTGAATCTAAAACATATTTGAAATTGGTTTGATGAGGAAAAAGAATATATTATACCTACGAAAAATATATATATGAATAATCTGAAAAAATTGACTCACTGTTTATAAAAATGTTTATAACAAAAGTAAATGTTAACATGAGGTAATGATTTGCTATGAGTTTCATTTCCTTGAGATGCTTGACCACTTTTACCTAAAAAAAATTGTGTTCTGCCGTTGAGCTACTCATCTAAGTATTTTTTTAATATAATTTATTTATGACAGTTAGACTTAACGCTAAAGTAATTCTTTTTATTTCTCATGTGTACTAGCATTGATTATGGTACACAGAAACTTTATCCAAGTCTTTTCCTGGGCGATGAAAAGTAATATTCTCAAAAATTCTCATTTTTCCAATTTTGTTATTTATACAATAAATCATATAAGGATCCATGTGAAAAATAATTTAGAGACAAATCAAAGAAAGCCCTCTCAGCAGTATTTCAAGGGATTCCATAGAAAAAAACAAATTACAAATTGAAGCCTCGTTTCCGCAGGGGTAACGTTGAGTCAACAAAAATATTTTTGTTTAAAACTGCGTTCAGAGAATGACAAGCAAATTCTGCCCAATAGTTTTCAGTTCTGCATCGTAATACATATACCATAGAACAAACTGTGTCATGTTAAAAAGTATGTCAATATATGCTCGCGTTTGAAACTACAATCAAGAAAAACATATTTTTCTGGAAATTTAAATTCGGCTTTTTTTAGATTTTTATTTTATAACTTACAAACTGTAACAGATAGAAAAAAGTTGTGGGCCAAAAGCAAAACGTCTATTTATTGAAGAAATTTTTTTTGACGAAATTACGCAAATCAAAATGAATATGAAGTAATTATACTCCTAAGCAAGGCCGAATCCAGTTGGGGTCTAAGCAGGGTTTAACCCCCCCCCCCCCCCCACCCGAAATTCTTAAAACTTGTACATAATATACACATACTTTCCTGTGTGCCGCTACAAATCACCCCCGAAATTTTTTCCTGCTGCATATCGCCCCCCCCCCCTGTGAAAATTTTGTCTGGCTATGACCTTACAAATTTTCAACAATAGAGTTGAATTTTCAGCCAGCAATTTTGTGTAATCAACAATAATTTTGTGCTAGTTCATATTCTCAAAATTTTTCGAAAAATTTAAGAAAATCATACTCTTGATCTCTCATTGTGAGGAAATTTTTCTAATTGGTTTTGTTCACAAAAGCTACTTTGTTTTAGAGACACATACTAAAATGCAATTCAGTGTCGTTACCCCCTAGAAAATAATTTTTCGTGAAAATACAAACGCACGTAAATTTTATTTAATTATCACGAGCAACATATATTTCTTCCAAATTTTTTGGCCCAAATTTACTTACTTTTTGGGATTTTTCAATGTAATGCAAAATAATTGTGGGGTAGTTCACACCCGTAAAACTTTTTCGAACAATCTGAGATCACATTTTTTATTTGATTTTTGAAATTTTAGAAATGTTTATTTAGTACCCCGATTTTCGGGGGCGGTTATCACCCGCAAAAACCCGACTAGATCAGATAAAAAAAAAAACAAGTGTCGTTTAGGTTTTCGAGTACTACAACATATGTAAGAAAAAAGAAAATCAGAGGCGGTCACCTACCTAGGTTTCCTTGTAAGTAGTTGAATTTTCAATCAAAAAAGATTTATTCTTAACCAAAAATGTAATACTTGATATTTCAACCAAGAAAATATATTTATTTTAAATCAAAAGCAGTAGAATTTAAAGATGAACTATCAGCGATAATTTAAAAGTTGATATTACAACCAAAAAAAGATTAATTTTTTGTTATAAAAAACAGTTAGATTCAACCGAAAAAGATTAATTTTTGACAATAGACTTGAATCTTTAACCAAAAAAGGCTCATTTTTAACCAAAAAATGGGCAAGTTGTTATCACAAAAAATGAAATTTTAAACCAAAGAAACGAAATTTTCAATAAAAGTGTTGAATTTTTAACCAGGAAGATTGTTCAGTCAAGAGAGAAAAAAGATTTTAATCCAATTTTGAATTTTTAAACTAGAAAGAAAAATTCTGTAAAAAAAGTTTAAGTTTCAGCCCAAAAATATAGATTATGAAACAAAAAGTTGATGCATAGTCCAGAAATGGAATTTTCTACACATTGTTCAATTTTCAAGGCAAAAGATGAATTTTCTAAAAAAATAGTTGAATTTTTAACCGATAAATATGATTTTTAACATAACAGGTGAGTTTCCAACAAAAAAGGATGACTTTTTCATAAAACTGTTGAAGTTTCTGCAAAACAGTTGAATTTTCTACAAACAATTAATTTCAACCAAATAGTTTAATTTTCTGTCAAATTGTTAAATTTTCAAGCTGAAAACATCAGTTTTCTACAAAACTGTTGAATTTTAAATTTCAATCTTTATGATTTCTAGGTATCTTATAAGAAATTCAAGTATTTAGTAACAAACGGTACGTTTTGGAAGTAAAAAAAAAAGTTTTATACTGTTGTTACTAAATGCAGGTAATAATTAAAAGTTTTTTTAAAATCAGCCACCTCAGTTAAATGCGGGATTTTGTGAGATTAAATTTTTTTTAAAGGACGTTGAATCGGATAGCAATTGTCTGCTGAAAATCAATTTGTGCACGGAGGTTTTTTTGCCTTATTGTTCGGAGCGTTATAAAATTGAAGTGTTTTTTTTTTAGATACTCCAAAACTTTGTCTTTTTGATTCGGATCAGGGTTTTATCATTTTTTTGAAATTCGCAACAAAAAAAATGCAGAAAGTTGAAAACAAAGTTTTTTTTTCAATATGCGAGGTACGGGAAAAAAGCCCGCACTAAACTTGTGGCTGTCTAGGAGTTCTACAAAATTTTCATTTTAGTTTTTTGATAGTTTAAAAAATATTGTAGTATTTCGAAAATTATACATCCTTATTAAAAAATTTGCAATGCAAAATATAGAAAAGTAGAAGAAATTTTTTGTATAAATTTTAAAAAGAAATAGTTAATGGTACTTTTGGAATTTTTACCGCAACAAACATATTTTTACAAAAAAAAAGGTTGATTCTCGGAAAAACGTTCGCCATTTTCTTCGTTTTAACTTTTTGAGCTTTTCTTCGCGATTCTTGAAACAGCAAGAAACGCGTCGTCAGATTAACAAGAAAATATTATTGACCTAAGTCCTGTTGAAAAAAAAAACGAATTAAAAAAAAATTGCATTGAAGAGACCAAACTAATACAGTTTGAATAAAAAAAAGCCCACATCACCTTCAGAAACAGTACGTATTTACAAGTTAGTACTTCAGTCTGGAAAAATTACACTTATTTTCACACCCAATCTATGTTACCTTACTTTATTGACACAAAACTGTCCTGATTTCGAATCATCTAAAGTAAAAATTAGAGCATTCGATATTTGTCAGCTTCAAATTTAAAATAATAATTTAATTCATCAAAAATGGTTCATTTTTCGAATTTTAAAACCGCAAAATATAAAAAAATATAATTTATCACGTTAAAACTGGTAAATGACAAATAGGAGAAAATTGGACTTTATATAATAATTTTCAAAGAAATAATTACAAAATGTGAAAAACGCCCAAAATGTGGTACCCTTTGTTATATATGACATAGTTTGTTCAAAAACACGTATACCACTACGACACAAAATAGGAAATCCTTGGAAAGAAATCTATTTTTTCGGTTCAACGCTATCTCTGCCAAGGCTCTAATTTTTACTTGACTTTAGAATCATTCAAAATTGTGACTAAAATAATGTACATAATGTTAGGAATAATACTAAGCATTTTTCCGAAATAATCGACGGCAAGATCAATTTTTTAGTGACTGAAACTGAAGAAATGTCTCATTCTTGCCTTTTTAAATATTTGAGTTGAATCCAAAAAAAATGTTATCCAAATTCTTAAATTTATATCGATAATGTATTTACCTCGCGCTACGCGTTTGGTCATTGTATTTCCCCCACATTTGTGCACACACCTTTTAAGATTAAAGGTCAAAGCATCGACAACTGTAGTTTGGTGATTGTTAATTCTCTTTTGTTAAGTCCCCTTCGGCTTTAACGAACACATTCTCATCACGTATCGCGCGCTTCGCACTCGATTTTGTCCAGAATGTGAACTTTTCTACATTATTTATTTAATTAAAAGATGTTATTGTTGTTGGTATACTGGTCCAAAATTTATTAAAAGAAACTTTAACGTTTCGCCCTTCGACGAAGGGCCTCCTCAGCCGTATAAATATGTATCGCCTAGACACAGAAGACACAAAACACTATCACACTGTATAAAAACGAAGTAAACATTTTTCTTACGTAAATTCTTTACCATCTTAATGTTAAACATTATGTTCAACACTATTATATCAAATGTATATTATATTCATTTATGTACCTCGTCCTGGGATTGCTTATTTAGATATTGCAAAATAAAGTAAAAGTTTTATTTATCATGATTAATTCAATATTTGTTTCTTATTTTGCATTAAATTTTATTTTCAGCTACCCTGAAAAATGTAGCATTTTAATAAATTTATATTATTACAATTCATAATATGCATTGGTATTGAAACATGCGTATTTTCATTGTCTTTTTTTTATGATTGAAAAAAAAAGTTCGCATAATATAAGAAAGAAAAAAACAATTTTTTAATTAAACATTTTATTGAAATTTGTGTCCTTTTTCCAAAAAGGTAATTTTTTGTTCTTGGTATATTTTTATAACAAGAGTTTATAACAAATTTGTAGATATTTTTCGGTTGAACAACTTTTGCCTATTCATTTTTTATTTTTAATCTTGTTTTTTACGATTAAAAGAAAATCTACACGTTCTGTCTAAAAATGATCGATAACAAATTTTTAGATCCTTCTTGGGTGAACAACTTTTGTTCATTATTTTTTTTTACCTTGTGCCGTTTTCCAAAAATTTAACTTTTTAATTTTAATGTTATTTTTTACGATTTTTTACGATTCGTAAAAACCTGTTTTTTGGGTTCAGAGGGTCCCAAAACGTGGACATTTGACAAGAACGGGGGGGGGGGGCTCGAATTTTACACAAAATTACTTAAATTATAAATAGATTTTTATTATCTTTGAACAGATCATGTTTAATAATATTGCCGTACAGTGTTTTAAATCTTACGCAGGAATTCATGTTATTATAAATAGTAATAAAAGTTTGTATTCAATCAAGCGATTTATTTTGACTATATTTATATATCAATGTTTGAATTTGTTTCTTGATTTTCCTAGTTTGAAGCAGAAAATGAGAAAATTAGTAACATTTATTTATTTTATTTTATTTATTGGCATGTGTGTGTCCATCAGAGAGTATCTCTGGCGAAAGAAAAACGTATACCGAAGAACACATTTGGCATGGCTAAGCTTTATATGTTAGCTGCTGTCAAAGATTTGGGCTTGCCCAAAAACAAAAGTTATAAACTACTAAATTTAGAATTACTAATAGAATAAATTATTTAATATTTTCAGATGTACAATTTGTTTTTAATCAATGTTTTAACGCAATGATAGAAATTTTAAGAGGTTATGTGAGTGTGGTGCCAATCACTAGTGACTTGTATGCTAATAACTGGGGTTAGCAGTGCCAAGCACTACAATGTTGGGACTACATACTTATTTTTTATAATTTTTTCAAGTTTTTGTCAACTGTCAACAATATGGGAATTTTTTCTTTGTATTCAAAAAACAACAATACCATATGTAATATATTTGTTCGCGTATTCAGCACAAGTCCATCGACCTATTGTTGAAGTTTCAATCAAATTTGTGTATTCTGTGTAAATGCGAGAAAAATTTTGTTCATATTAGAAATAAAACAGTACAGTTTAAAATTAAAAGCAAAAAATGTAGAAAATTTACAGTTATTAAATTCAAAACTGACTATAAATGATTGTCATATGAATTTCAAAATTTTGAAGATGATAAAAATTATTAGGAAGTATCATATCATGTTCCATAGTAGTAATTTGGTAAATTGCTTAAAATTTAAAAACCTTATTTTGTTATTAAAAATATTTTATAATACATTGTCAAGTACTAATATATCAAATTAATTACTTTTTTGATACTCGAAAAAGTTACAGCTTTGCTCAAGCTCAAAAATGAGCATCGTTAAAAATGATTAATAAAATCAGGGAAATATTCCCATTGTTAATTGTATTTAATTTTGGAAGAAAACTGAAGGCGAACTTTAAAAAAAATATGTTAGGTCAAAATGTTTTATTCAACAAAAGTTATTTACAGTTTTATGATTTTACTTTCTCTTTAAGTAGAAGTTACATTTGTGATTTAGTGCTGATGTTGTAGGACTCATTTTATTCCTTGAAAGATTCTCTAAAAATCTTGTTGGTATGTTTTTATTAAAAAGTTGTATTGAAGTAAAATATTATTTAAAAAGATAACAACAGAGTAATTCCTAAATAATGTTTTTAAAAATAAAAACTTACCAAAGAGAGATTTAGAGATTACTGCTAGGACTCACATGAGCCTGACAACATTAGGATTAAATAAGAATTGCCACTTTTTTACCTAAAGAGAAAGCAGAAACATAAAACTCTAAATAATTTTTTTGAATACACTATTTTGACCTGAAATATTATTTTCTTAAGTTCACCTTTAGCTCTCTTCTAAAATTAATTTCGATTACGTATGAGAATATTTTCCTACTTTTCCTTATTCATTTCCAACAATGTTCATTTTTGAGCTAGAGATAACTAAAACTATGGTGAACATTTTTTTTTAATTCAGGGAAAATATATTTTAAATGTTGAACATGCAAAAAATGTATTTATTTTCATTGTTTGAAATTATATTATATTTTAACCCATTTTGAAAATTTTCTGGGTAATAAAATCAAGAAGATTCAAAATTAAGTGGTTTTTTAAAGTATAATATTAGCCAATTTAAAAGTGTTCTAGGATTTTGCTCATTCCGGCCAGTGCAGGCTCTTGGAAAATTCAGTAATTCTTGTGTGCTTTAGGGATTATAAAAATGATTTATTAAATTGAGGAAAATAGCCGCGTTGTTAAATATAAGAAAACTTGAAAACATACATTTAAATAGTTGATTTTTCTACGAAAACAATAGAATTTTTAACCCAAAAGGACGAATTTTCAAAAAAAAGGGTCGAATTTTTTAGGCAAATAGCTGATTTATAAACTAAAAACGATACATTTTCAAACAACAAATGTAAAATTTGCAGGTAAAAAAATAGATTTTCAATGAAAAAAAACGAAATTTCAACACAATGGTTGAATCTTCAATCAATAAAATGAATGTCTCACAAACTAATTAACCCTTAAACGAAGCAATTGAATTTTTAATTGAAAATGATCAATTTTCAACTAAAAATAGAATAGTTCGATTTTCAGTTCAAAATAGTTATTTTTAACTGAAGAAAAACGGATTTTCAACAAAATAATTGATTCTACAAGCAATAAAATAAACTTTCAACAAAGTAGTTCAACTTTCATCCAAGTATTTGAATTTTCAACCAAAAAATATGAAAAATTTGCACCAAAAATGAATTAGTCAAGTTTTTGGTTAGATTAACTTTCAACAGAAACAATGCATTTTTAACAATATAATTAAATCTGGATCCAAATAGTAGAATTTTTCTCCAAAAGAGATGAATTATGAACTAAAAATATGTGCTACTTGTTCAAAAACAAAAGATTAGTAGATTTTAAGGTCCCGCAGCAAAAGGGCGTTAGTGCCGAATTCCGGAAATGCGTTTTATTGGTTTGATTTAGAAGGGGGGTCAAGATCCATGTTTTTTATGAATTAATTATATCTTTTTGCTTGTTATTTTTACGATTCAAAAAAGTTAAGTAATAGCTCGAAAGTACTTTATTGATTTTTTTTAATTCTAAAATGAAAAAAAAGTTATGCACATCTTTCTGAATCAACATCGGCGTTTCTTGGGACGCGCCTTACACTGTTAGAAATGTTTGCAATTTTAATATGCAAGGGCATATGAAGTTTAATATACTTTTTATATGAAATTGAAATGTATATACAATGAATATGCATTTTACAATGGCACATATGAAATTTAATATACAGACATATGGCTCTTCAATTCGTGTATATTAAATTTCAATACTTCGCGCACTAATATATTGAGGTGGAGCCAGGCATGCGCAGAACGCTGGATTTACGCTGACAGTCAGCCTTGCCGGGGAATACCGGCGTTCCGCGGCGTGCACGTGTATGTTTAATCAGAAAACGAAAAAAATCTGCACGAAATAATATAAATATAGAAAAAAACAAGTGATTTTGGCAAGCAAGTGCAATTACATTACATACGTCTGAAAAAAACATCGTGATGTTTCTAGGTAAGAAAAGCCGTCAGTGTTTCACCATATTTTTGTTATTTCAATCAGAATTAACTGGTTAATAAATAATCGATTTTAATAAAAAACTGCTGTTTTTCTTAATAATAAAACATACATGTAGAATTTAAATATTTTCCAAGACATCGAGAGTATTGTCGGTATTTCGACTGCAGGTGCGTTTATATACATAATACTCACAGGATTCTAACCCCAAAATACATAAGCCTCTTTTCTATTTTCTTTACATTTTTCGACTTGACAATGAATTCCGAAAGAATATATTATTAGCATGAACAGACATCCTGATTTATCAGGACAATTCCCGATTTTGTATCGCTATCCTGATTTTCTGATTTTTTCTGTTATGTCTTGATTTTTCATGCCCGAAAACGAAAACTCGCGATTTTTATTGTGTTTGTGGAATGTTACTAATATTTAAAAAGAAAGAAAAGTATAGAGTTGCCTAAAAAAATTGGAAGTTCTAAAAAGTATTTAAATTAATCAACATATTGTAGAGATTGTAATCAATTATTTCAATAAAAATGTTAACCTCGAAGAAGATTTTTGTATAATTTATAAATTCAGGGAATCGAGATATAATTTTATTATTTTGTTCGAAATTCAAAAATTTGGTTAAAAACAAAAAATTCAATCTTTTTGGTTGAGAATTCAACTGTGATGTTGAAAATCCGTCTTTTTGGTCGAATATTAACTTTTTTTTTTAAATTTATATTTTCTGTTTCAAAGTTCAACTGTTTTGTAGGAAATTCGTCTTTTACATGAACATTATTTTTTTAACTAAAAATTTCATTATTCCATTTCTGGTAAAAAATTTCATCTTTTTTAGTAGAAAATTCATGTATTTCGTTGAAAATAATTTTTTTTTGGTAAAAATTGAACTATTTTGATAAAAAATCGTTTTTTTTTTTGTCAAATCAATTTTTTTAACTGAAAATATAATTTTTGGGTTGATAATTCATTTTTTGGTAGAAAATTAATCTTTATGATTGAAAATTCATCTTTTTGATCGAAAAGTCAAATATTTGATTTAAAATTAATTTTTTGTATTGAAGATTAATCATTAATATCATTATAGTTCAAAATTAATTTCTTTGGTTAAAAAATTTATTATTTTGTGAAAAACTCGGTCCCTTATGGTATAATATTAGGTTTTCTGGTGAAAAATTCATCTTCTTAGTTTGACAACTGATTTCTTTGGTTAAAAATTCAACTATTTTGTTTAATTGTACTTGTTCTTGTTAAAAATTAATTTTCTTTAACAGAGAATATAACTATTACATTTTTTGTTGTAAATTCATCTTTTGCAGTTAGAAATTCATGTGTTTTGTTGAAAATTCATCTTTTTGGTTGACAACTAATTTCCTTGATTGAAAATTAATTTTTTTTCTGTTAAAAATTCATTTTTTAAACTGAAAATATATATGTTCTATTTTTGGTTGAAAATTTATCTTTTTTAGTTAAGAATTCGTCTTTTTTGGTTGAGACTTAATCGTCTTAGTTGAAAAGTAATTTCTTCGGTTAAAAATTTAACTATTTTGAAGAAAATTATGTATTTTCTTGAAAATTGTTCTTTTTTGTTAGAAAATTACTCTTATTGATTGAAAATTAATTTCTTCAGTTGAAACTTTAACCTGAAAAAAAGAATTTGTATCAGTCAGCGAAAATGAAAAATTAGTCAGGGAAAACTCTGGTTACCCTATATATTATGTCAATTGTAGGAGAACTTCTTTGGTTAACCAGGAATTACATATCCTATTGAAAAAAAATTCATCCAAAGTAATTATATGTATTAAATCCGCTCTAATATTGTTTAATGTTGATGATTGCTTGAATTTTTAAGGATCGTGGAATTTTGAATTTCCCATTCACTAATGAGTGTTTATTTTTCATTTCGATGTTCCTGAATATTCAGGTTCGTTTTGAAATTATGCAATTCGAATATTGTATTTTGAAATAGTATGTGTTGGTATGTGTAATTTAATGATTTTGAAATTAAATCTGATGAAGCATTATACTTTTATTATTAGAAAATAAAAATGCAGGGATATATTATTCAAACGGTTAAACTTCACGAACAGTTTATAATATTACCGAATTGAAAAATTCCCGAAAGTTTTTAATATTA
>CAKNYM010046188.1:85145-98592 GCA_932195095.1 Andricus curvator
GTCTACATTAAAATATAAAATTGCGTATTCCTATAAAGTTTTAACAACGTTACAGCGTTAAATTCCGATTTCAAATAAAAACTTTAAAAAGTATTACATTTAAAAAAATAGGTGAAATCACACGACTGAGACTAAGTACCATACATTAAATAAAAGTTTCATATATTAAAAACGTGTTTCAAATAGTTTCTTTTGTGGTCCTACTATTTCTTATAACAATTTTATCTTTTCGGATTGAGTTGCGATAAAAAAAGTATTGACTTAAGCAATAGCAAAATCGGTAGCAAAATAAAAGAAATACATGTTTTTTCTGGTTATTGTACAAAATATGTAGCATAGTATATATTAGGATACTTTGAAAATATTTTAACAATAATACTGAAAAATGGAAAGTGGGTTTCATTATTTTTCTGATGGTTTTGCTAATGCTTGAGTCAAAACTTCTTTCTTTGCAGCTTTTTCCGAAAAGATATATAAATTTTTTTACTCTTCTCCTAAAATTAATATACCTGTATAGAAAAACTTCTAAGCATGGTATTATTAACTTTGATATACCTGTGTCTTAAATTTAATATACATCTGTGTCAATCTTAGTATAGATGTGTATTAAAACTCATAAACATCGTGTAATTAAGTTTAATATATATGCTTCTTAAATTTAATATACATCTATATTATATTTCATATACGCTTGTATATTGAATTTCAGTAGCCGCAGTGCATATTTGCTTCACACACATGTATATTAAATTTGATACAGATTTTTTTAACATTGTACCTTTTACAAGAGCTTTTCTCGGAGGTGATTACTTATTTGAGGATTTTCCTTTCTTTGTTTCATGCAATGAAGCTAATCAATAGCTCGAAAATATTTTTTGTTTTTAAAGAAAAATCAAATTGGGACCCTTCATTAAAAAAATTGTAAATGGTTTATAAAAACTTAAATAAGGTAAAGCTTTCGTAATTTGTTGACGTCCTTGTTTTGGCTACCCTCCATCCATCGGGGAAATATGACCTACTTTTTCGTTCGTATTTCAGAAAGATATGTTTACTTAAGTTTGTTTGTCAGTGATAAAATTTGTTCCCGACGGGCTATGCATCCGGCTTTAATTGCTGACGCATGGAGGAAAGAGAGTCGGTATATAAGTCGCGCCCAAAGCACGAGAGTCAGTCAACTAAAGAATAAAAATTAAAAATTGAAAATTAAAAATAGAAATGAACCTTGCAATTTTGTTCTTCTTCGCTGTTATGTGTGCGGCTTTTCTCATTGGATCTGCTTGCCCAACAGAGTGTCGTGGAGACACTGATTGTAAATATTGCGGCCAGCGTCAAACATGCCGGTATAGTGGTATTCGCTGTAAGTCGATAAATTAATAATTACTTACGGGGCCGTTTGAAAACAACTTCACACTTCCAGGAGGTTGGGAGGGGGGGGGGGGGAGAGTTAGCGCCGAATGTGGAATCACAAATGACAAAAAAGGAAATGTGAATAACAATTTCTCGAAATGCTTGACAAAATTAAAATAAAATCAGTGATTTTATTTTATTCTCTTTCTCCTATTCCACTCTTTACCCCCTTTTTAAAACATTCTCCTTTTTCCCCTGTTCTCAAAAAACTTTAAATTTTTCTCGCTTTTTTACTTAAATGCGAATAGAATTAACATAATGAGTGCAATAGGAAAGTCCAACTATTTTTCGTTGAAAGTATTTTTTTTTTTTTTAATTGAAAAGTCTACTTTTATATTTTTGGTTCAGAATTCATCTCTTTTGGATACAAATTCTAAGATTTGGTTCAAGATTGAACTATTTTCTTCAAAATTCGTTTAACAATCATTGTACTGTTTGAAGATTTGACTATTTTGTTGAAAATCAGTTCTTTTTCGTTGAAAATTAAGTTTTTGAACCGAAAATTGTGCTATTCCATTTTTGGAATAAAATTTATCGTTTGAAGATTAAATTCAACTGTTTGGATTGAAAATTCCATTGCTTTGTTGAAAATTCGTCTTTTTTGGGTTGAAATTTCTACTATTTTCGTAGAAAATTCAACAGTTTGGTTAAAAATGCACATATTCGAGTTGAAAATGAACAATTTGGTTGACATTTTTTTCCTCTTCGACGAAAAATCTTTCATAGTTAAAAATTCCACTTTTAAATTTTATCTTTTTTGGTTAAAAATGTAAATTTTTGGTTATAAATTAATCTGTTTTGGTTGCGGATGCAACTTTTTTTTTCATTTTTTTTTTTTGGCTGAATTGAACTGTTTTTGATTAAAAATTAAAATCTTTTTTGGACGAAATATCAACTGTTACACGTTTTATTGTGAATTGATTCGTTGTTGTTAAATTTTACTATTTCTTATTTAAAAATTCAATTTTTTGAGTGAAATGTCAACTGTTATATTTTACGTTGAGAAATAATTAATTTTGACTGAAAATCCATCTATTTGGTTGAAATATTTGTTGTTGTTGTGGTCTTGATCGGATAAATACCATTAAATAATTTTATTTTAATTTTTTTTCTTCACTTTTTTGTTGAAAATGTAATTATTTTGTTTAAAATTTCACCATTTTGTGGAATTTTTAATTGTTTTGTTGAAAATTTAACTGTTCACTAAAAAATTCGTCTTTTTACTTAAAAACCCAATTATTTGGTTGGAAATGAAACTGTTTGTGGTTGAAGTTTATTTCTTTTATCAAAGGTTGCTTGAAAATTCGTTTTCAATAGTTGAAAATTCAAATATTTGGTTAAAAAATTATCTCTTTTGCTTAAAAGTTCAACTATTTGGTTGTAAATGCAACCGTTTGGTCTCAAGTAAATTTTGTATGTTTGTTGAAAATTCAACTATTAGGTTGGAAAATAATTTTTTTTTATTAAAAAATAATTTTTCTGGTTTTAAAGGTTGACTGTTTTCTAAAAAATTCGACTTTTAAGCTTGGCAACTCAACTCTTTTGTTGGAAATTCAATATATTCCAATTTGAATTCTTCAGCATTTCAAATTGAATTTAATATGTTCCTATCCATTAACTTTATTTAAAAGACTTTATTACCCTATTTCCGTGAAAAATTACCATATCACCCGTCTCTTGAGAGCATTTTGGACTTTTGCCGTGTTTTTTATTTTCTAAATTTAATTCTTTTCTATTTTCGTTTTTGGCAGCACTTTGTCTCTACTTTAATTCTTCATCAGAGTAGTACAGATCAACATGAACCTGAAGTATTAAACTCGTGATAAGTTGCAATTTTCAAGAGAACATTTGTTGGAAAATTCTTTGTAAAAACGCATAACAAGTTCCGAAAAATTCATCTTAAAACGGATTTAAATTTGTTGCTATGTACTCCTCTAACGAAGAAATGTAAATAAAGTCAAAATTCCATAAAAGGCAATAATAAAACAAAATTTCTTTCACGAGAATAGAGAAAATTCCGATAAGGCAAAACGAGATTATCGCCATTTAAGCATATTTTGAAGAAATGCTTCAAAATACGAGTTTTGAGTAATGAAACATATTTTTACTTTCAGCCACCCATTCCAAAATGAAATGCGTCAAAAAGAACTGAACCTGATTCGAGCGATGCGAAGAAAAGAAACGGAAATTCTTCAGAACATTACCTCGTGGAAAATCTATAAATTTAAGTTATAATATGCTGAGAATGCTATAAATAATAAATTTAAGAGAAAATAAAAACTGTCATAATCATTTTGCAAGACCCTAAATGATAGCGGGCATATGTCTATTTGATGAATATTGTTTTCGACGAGTTCCCATCACGTGTTGTGTCGAAATATGTAAAAATATTTGTATAAATTGTAAAGTTGATCGTTTATTCTTTGAAAAAATCACTTCGAGCTTACGCTGCATTACCAACTTTTCAAAATATTTCCAAGGTCAAGAGTAATGCTAACCGAATAGATAAAACGAGTACATTCAACGCGCTTATCATCAGTTTGCATAGAAGAATAGATAAAATTTCGGCTGAAATAGAAAAAGAAATTTCTAAAATGAGTATAGCTCCTTAGTTGAATGTTCCATATTGTTTTAATTTTTTTTCTTTTCATTTTAATAGCTTCTAATTATTTGGTAATTCGTATGTCTCGGGTAGTAAGTAACTAAATTGTACTCGTAATATGAAATGGGACTAATTATATATCAAAAATAATCTACAAGGAAGGATCAATATTTAATTCGTAACAGAAGTAAGTGTAGAATTAGTGAATTTGTTCACTAACTGATTTATGTTAACACAGTCAATTATAAGTGTAATGATTTGAAATTTAACAAGCTTCAAATAGTGAGATTTTCTTCAAATTATGCTGCGAATATAATGAGGTTTTAGTGAATTAGAGGTTTTTCTGTATATCGAATTTAAGCTGACAATGGACAACGGAACATCTAAAGGAAAAAAATCTCATATATACATAATATAACATTGAATTATACAGGGGAAAAAATAATATACCCTGTCTTTCGATATCAGCACTTCACTTATTGATAAAACTGGAACTGAAATGCAAAATTAGAAATTGAGAAAACAGTTGACTTTTGAACCCGAAAATATGAATTTTATACCAGGAAAGATGATTTTTCAACCAAATTGTTGATTTTTTTCAGCAAACAAACCAAATTAATTTTAGACTAAACTCTTGCATTTGAAACCAAACAGATGAGATTTCAAACAAAAGAGATAATAAGATTGAAAAGATTAATAATTTAGAAGACAGTCGCATTTTAACATAAAAGATGAATCTTCAATAAAAAGGATTATTTTTTATCAAAATAGTTGCCTTTTCGACAAAAGAATTACATTTTCAACAAACCAACCAAAAACAGTTTCATTTTCAAGCAAATAGTTAATCTTCCAGCCAAAGGGACGAATTTTTTAGAAGAAAATTGGATTTTCAAGCAAACAGCTGAATTTTCAATCAAACATTTTTCTAATAAAAAAATGCATTTTTGATAAAAAAGATTATTTATTAACAAAATAGTCAAAATTTGGACCAAATAATTGCATTTTGAATAAAATAGTTGCATTTTGGACAAAAAAGACAAAGTAACAAAATAGTTAAACCTTGAAGCCAAATAGTTGAGTCTTGAACTAAAAATGATACATTTTTAAATGACATTATAATGGTAAAATTTCCGGCTGAAAAAATTGATTTTCAACAAAAACAAAGTGTGAACATAATCGTTGAATCTCCAACCAATAAAATGAATGTATAATAAATACGTTCAATTTTTAACCAAACAGTTGAATTTTCAACTAAAAAAGATTAATTTTCAACCAAAAAGTGAAATTTTTAAAGAAAATAATAGAATTTTTAACCAAAAAAGACAAACTTATAACAAAATAGTTGCATTTTAAGCGAAAAAGTTAAATTTCAAACTCAAAACGACAAATTCTCAAGCAGCAATCGAATAGTATGATTTTCGCTGAAAGAATTGATTTTCTACCAAAAAAGAGACATTTTTAATGAAAAACTAAATAGTTGAACTTTCAACTAAAAATGATCACTTAGCTACCAAAGATAAAATAGTTAAATTTTTAATTAAAATATTAAGTTTCTACCTAGAAAGAAAAACATTTTTAATTCCAAGCTAAAAACGATAAATTTTCTCCCAAAAATTGATTAGTTGAATTTCTAGTCATGAAAATAAATGTTCAGTTAATAGAACGAGTTTTGAACAAAATAGTTCAGTCTTGAAACAAATAGTAGAATTTTTATTAAAAGAGATAAATTCTGAACCAAAAATATAATAGTAGACTTTTCAATTCAGCGGAATTGAATTTCAACAAAAAATAGAAGGATTTTCTTATGAGGTTCTATAATGCAGTTCGCATTTAAGTGATAGCTCGAAAGTACTCTATTTTTTTTTTTTTTAACTAAAAAAATAAAAAGTTATGCAACTAGTTCTGAGTCAACATCAGCGCTTTTTGGGACGTGCCGTATCTTCAACAAGACCTTTTCTCGAAAGCGGTTGTTTATTTCAGGAATTTCTTTTCATGGTTCGATAGAGCTAAGTAATAGCCCGAAAATATTTTCTGTTTTAAAGAAAAATGAAATGCGTTATAGTTGCGGACAGTTTTTTGTATATTCTTTATAATTCGAGTTTTATCACTAACCCGGTTATGACCCGGAACCCTTTATTTGTTCTGAATGTAATTTTTTAATAAAAACTGAGATAAGGTAAAGTTTTTCGAAATTAATTCACATTATTGTTCACTAACTTAAATTTAATGACCTATTCGACTTTCACATCTTTTTTATGTCAGTTTTGTGTTAGTTATGTGTAAGGGGTGGAAAAAGTGTTCAAAACATTTTAAAATTAAGATCGAACAGAAATCTATTTTATCATGAACAATTTTATGCAAAGCCTGAAGTAGTTTTAACACGGTTGGCGTGTTACAGGAGAAGCCTATCAGCTCCCCATGCGTGAGGGCTCTTTAGGCCAGTCAGTGAAGCATGAAAAAGAGTGTTTTGGTGCCAAAAATTCAAAGTGGAAGCGACAGTGATATTTGTGTATTGTTGATGCCTGGGATGAAGGACAGTATGTTTTCAACAGCAAATTCGCAAACGCAAGAAACTGCGCGCTGTTCAAAGTTTGCGAAATCATGTTTTGTGAAGATTGCGAGCAAGATATGAATCTGCGAGGAAAAAACTTTAATTATAAATGAAAGATATTAAAAAGATGTACAATTTGATTAGTCAAAGTTCGAGATCGGTTAATTTGTTTGCTTAGAAAAAAATCAAAACCGTAAAAATTGATCACTTTCTAATTTTTGCAATATTGCACGCAGGTCCTTCAAAATCTGTGAAAATATGTATTTTTGTAGGGTGAAAGACTGTGAAAAATTTCAGCTTAAAGCAGTAAATACTTTGGCAGGAAATCTGTTTGATGTTCACAGATTGTGTGTTTTTTTCAGGTGCTGTACTTTTGAAAAAAAATGTTTAAAAGCAATGAAAGTGCAGAATTTTAATCCTCAACATCTGCTGTACCAAAAGCAATACTCAGATATTTTTCCCCCTGATTAACGTTGGTCAAAAACAGCTGAAAGCAGGAAAAGGCGTTTTTTCCTTATAAACAAATAGAAGAACTTCCTTGATTCTATTCTTACAAAATTGAGGTTTCAGTCCATGATCAGTTATGAGTTCTGAATGAAGAAACAAAAAGGAAAATAGCTCCACGATAATTAGGAGATGAGATAATTTTTTTTTTTTTTAACAATTACTGCAGGTCCAATTTTGAAGGTAGAGAGCTCACATTTTAAGTAAATTTAGATGAAGAGTTTATCAAATTTCAGAAAAATGGTCTGAATTTTCATTTGAGAATTGAGGGTTTGCCATCGCCGTGAATTCGCGGACAACATGCAACTCATTGCGTGGCGGCGGAGTGGGGGAAGCGCGGAAGCAGCTTCCACGTGCGAGGCATTCGCGCTCAAAGTGAATTACCGTCTTCAAAATGCGTCACCTGCAAAAATCTCGTGAACGAAGCAACATATTAAGATGATTTTTTTTTTTAATTTTTGCTCACTTTTTGCGCTGATTAATAATCCTACGTCAAAAGTTAGCAAACAGTACATTTAATGATCCAAATGTAAGGTTATTTTTATTATTTTCCCTAATTGCACGATTCCTGACTTAATTTTCCCATTGAATGTGAACTGTGTTTTATTGTTATTAAGTTTGTTTAATCTTGTTTTAAGAAATGTGTATAAAATGAAAATTTTATTGTTCGTTAAACGCAGGTTCAAAATTCCATACACATTTTTTCAAACAAAATGAAATAGACTTGAAATCTATAAAATACCATTCACATTTAATGGCACAATTAATTCAGAAATTGTGTAGTAGTAGTATACCATAGTAGTGTAATTCGTGAAAATAATAAAATAACCTTACATTTGAAGCATTAAATGTACTGTTTGCTAACTTTTGATGTAGGATTATTAATCAGCCCAAAAAGTTAGCCAAAATTAAAAAAAAATCATCTTAATATGTTGCTTCGTTCACGAGATTTTTGCAGGTGACGCATTTTGAAGAGGGTAATTCACTTTGAGCGCGAATGCCTCGCACGTGGAAGCTGCTTCCGCGCTTCCCCCACTCCGCCGCCACGCAATGAGTTGCATGTTGTCCGCGAATTCACGGCGATGGCAAACCCTCAATTCTCAAATGAAAATTCAGACCATTTTTCTGAAATTAGTTAAAGTCTTGATCTAAATTTTCTTAAAATGTGAGCTCTCTACTTTCAAAATTGGACCTGCAGTAATTGCTAAACAAACAAAAATTATCTCTTCTCCTAATCATCGTGGAGCTATTTTCCTTCTTGTTTCTTCAGTCAGAACTCATAACTGATCATGGACTGATACCGCAATTTTGTAAGACTAGAATCAAGGAAGTTATTCTATTTGTTTATAAGGAAAAAACGCCTTTTCCTGCTTACAATCGTTTTTGATCAACATTAATCAGGGGGGAAAAATATCTGAGTATTGCTTTGGGTACAGCAGATGTTGGGGATTAAAATTCTGCACTTTCATTGCTTTTAAACATTTTTTTTCAAAAGTACAGCACCTGAAAAACAGACAATCTGTGAACAACAAACAGATTTCCTGCCAAAGTATTTACTGCTTTAAGCTGATATTTTTCACAGGCTTTCACCTCACAAAAATACATATTTTCGCAGATTTTGAAGGACCTACGTGTATTATTGCAAAAATTAGAAAGTGACCAATTTTTACGGTTATGATTTTTTTCTAAGCAAACAAATTAACCGATCTCGAACTTTGACTAATCAAATTATACATCTTTTTAATATCTTTCATCTATAATTAAAGTTTTTTCCTCGCAGATTCATATCTTGCTCGCAATCTTCAAAAAACATGATTTCGCAAACTTTGAACAGTGCGCAGTTTCTTGCGTTTGCGAATTTGCTGTTGAAAACATACTGGCCTTCATCCCAGGCATCAACAATACACAAATATCACTGTCGCTTCCACTTTGGATTTTTGGCACCACAAAATGCTTTACTGACTGGCGACCTCGGTAGAGTGAGAGTCACTGTCGTCACTCTCGTGGCTGGTGACGTCCGCGTCGAGGGCTTCATCGGTAGACTTAGGGTCCGGAAGCGACGGTACGTCGCCCTTCAGCCTCCCTTGAGTGTCTCAAGGAGGGTTGTTAGACTCGACCCTCTGGTTGACCCATGAGCTCCTGCTCGCGAGCTGTTAGTTGCCGCACCTCAATGACCACCAGGTTGGCCCCGAGGCGTGGTGTTGGTGGCACCAAAATTATACTGTGCACCTTCTGGGCCTCTCCTTCCTTGTTGAGCTAGTATAACTGCCCAGATAGGTGCTCGAGGACTTGGCAGAGTCCGGTACGGATGTTGGTTAATTTAGCGTTGTAGACGCCCGACTTTGTTAACCAACTTGTGCTGCAAACTCACCGGGCCAGAAGAAAAAAGCTTGCACCATACGGAAGATCTCGTCAGTATTTGGGTGCTCCGAGAGACGCAAGTCATGATCCCATAGTATTCGTTTTCATAGAGGGCGTGCCACGGGTAGTCTCCACTGATTTTCGGTTGAGCTTCGGCGCTAAAAACCAAACTCTTTCAATCGATGTCGGTCTAAAAATATCTCTCGTTCACGATTTCTGGGTTGATAGTTGTGCTTTTCGCGACATCAGAAAGTGTCGCAGGAAATCGTCGGGTTCTCCTGTTGTGCGGGTACGACGCGTCTATGGCAGATCGAGTGGGTGGCAGCATCGACTACACATTTGACCTGCACCGAGACAGTTCGTTGAAATTTGGATGAAGCCAAAGTTTATAGTGCAGCTATTTATTTTTTTCCGGTATATGTTCGAAGATTAGGGGAATACGGCTGAGAAAAAGAGCGCTGCAACCATGCGAGCGTTTTACTATCCGTTCGGAGGATAAAGGTCTGATATTCTATGAAAATACGATGGCGTTTTATTGTCCATATGATCGCGAGACACTTCTGCTCATTACATTGATATTTGGTTTTAGTGCTCGAGAAGTTGACACTGGCGAATTCTCTTGCAGGAGGACGGGACCCGTGCTACGAGTGCTGGCATCGGTCTGGAGGAAGAATTTTAGTCAAAGATCCGAGCGGCTGAGAGTTGCCGGAGCTTGGAGAGCGAGTTTATCTCGAGAAAAAAATCTATGAGTTTCATAGACCCGTGGGAGGCACTGGGTGGCGTCTACGGTCGCTTTAATTGGTCACGTGGTCGTAGCACGTGGTGCTTATATAACCAACGCTGTCCGAGGATAAGTTTGGCTCGGAAATTAGGGCTTACGTGGAAAGTGTCGGCATACACGGCATCTTGGGGGACTGGCTCCAGATGGACAACCTTCGAGGAAAATAGTTGCTCCTACTGTGGCTAGAAGTATTTGGAGTGCACCCAGTTATCGGGCAGCGAAATTGACCACATTCCGATCGGGAAATACAGCGCTTAAGACCGACGTGCGCCATTATCGTGGGGACAGTCTGATCTGGGAGCTCGGCCACCCGAGCACGCCAGGTTCCGAGAACGGCTTCCGATTGTCCTGCAATTTTTGTGAAAGTGCTATCTGGGACAGTAATGGCACTGAGGTAAAGGTCGAAAACTCGGAAGGTCGGGAGTTGTTGTCCGGCGAGGTGTTTCGGGGGACCGAAGTGTGCGTATCAAGGCACTCCAGTCGTTAATGGGGATATTTTGTGCTGCAGGGTGAATTGTTCGCTGTTCAACCGTAGGGCTGCTAGGTGCATTGATATCATCAGTATGACAAACGGGTCCGGTAGATTATTGATCGAAGGTGCGGGCTCGTTTCGCGCAACCATTCTGTATGAATTAGCACCAAAGTTGCTGGATGGAAAGTTAGCGGCACTGCCGGTATGTAAACCGGGTCAGGTTGGTCACTGGGCCCTACTACTGTGGGGGATGTAGTGATACTACTTCGTATACGGGAGGTGATGAGCCAGCCTCCTCGCGAATTGTGGGTGCTGTTGGGTTGAGCGCTATCAAGTTGTGGGTTGCTCTCGGAAGCCGGGTTCTGTCTGTGGACTCAAAGCCAAGGGGGGAGGGGGTCGATTTCAACAACTGCTGAGAATCAGATGAATTGCCTGAGCCCCCAACTTCGGCCGCCAAATTGTTATCTTTTCAGTGTGGGAATCAACTTTCTAGAAAAAAATCAGGGAGAGATTAATTGAAGAAGTTAAACCCTCTTTACTTGGACAGATTAAATTTCAGGATGGATGTAACGGGGTTGTACCCTGGCATCCTAAGATGAGAAAAAGTGATGCCTTGCACGATTTCCGGGCTCGTAGAGTTAATGGGAGGGACTTTCCGCCGACCTACAGGTGGAGATAAATCCCTCGCTTAGACCGGCGAAGTGCGCGGCGGGCGAGGGCAAAACCTTTTATAAATGAAAAAATCAATTCTGGAATTGCGACCGGACAGTTAGGATATTGCGGGAGCGTTAGTGGTAGGGGTAATATCGGGCCGAAGCTATTCGTCCCATTAACTGAAGTTAATGTAATAGGCAGCGGCGTCGCTGCGGCCAGCATCTCTAGGTGAGGCGTGGGCAGCGAAGGATCGGGAGTGTACAAATGAAATGTGTGGTGGCCGAATGATCACACTGGACGAGATCTGTAAATTGATTAAGAGACGAAAAGAATAATGGTGACTGGGCTTGACCCTTACACGCTTTGGTATCGTAAGGCTCTGGTAGCTAAGTTTCCAAGCGGTGTCCTGATTATCTTTCGAAAACACAGAAGACAAAATAAAACAGAGGAGAAATATGCAATCAATTTTTATGAGGCACATAAAAGTCTCTGAGAGACCAGAAGGGATGCGAACGCAAAAGGTATTGTTAATAAGTAGTCACAGTAGAGTTACCCGTCTTTCTGCGTCCATGAAGCGTAGGGATTCGTTATTTTCAAGGCTGGAGGGGCCCCCACCTAAATGTCCGCCGTGAAGAAAGTTAGTGCAGGATACTGCAACTGCATACGAGTTTTTTGAGAAAATCTTCTAAACTTAATGGTAAGTTATAAGGTCTTAATGTGTCTGAATGGTAATCTTTTCAATTGTAGAATGCATGTGCACATTTCTGTTTCATCATCCTTTTATCGGTTGAAAACCTTTCAGTTTCACGCAATACAAGCAACCCAAGCAACTGAAATTTGAGGTTAGAGTGACACTACCCTGAAATTTAGGATATTTTATTTTATTTCGTGACACTGATTAGTCGTGAATCGACAAAAGAATGGAACATGAGTGAGAAAATAGATTCTACACTTGAGAAATATTACTATGCGTACATTTATGATTTACTTTTACGTTTAGCATATTATCTCCAAAAATCTCATCTCTCATGCTAAAATACTCAATTCAAGGCTTCCCGCTCTTCGTTCCTCTTTTTTCATTAGTCAGCCACAGACGCGCAGGAGAGTGTACAGGGACCGTGGTGGGAGTTGACGGAACTGCGCAATTTGAAATAGCCGTATACGGGGGGCTTGAAATAGGGGAGTCTTGAAATAGGGGGGACTTGAAATAAGGGAGACTTTACTGTACATATATTTCACGAATACTGAAAGTGAATGGTTTTCGAATTTGTGCATCATTTCTGTTACTAACATTAAGAAGGAATTAATTTTTATAATTTTCTCTGATCATCAAACACGTTTCAACACATTTTTAATTGTTTTTTTTTTTAAATAAATAGTCTGGAATATTATTCATTAAAAAAAAATTCTTTGTGAAAGTGTCTGATTTTAGAATTTGTTTATAATTTTTATTGATTACAATATGAAATATTTATAAATATTCCTAAGTAAAACAGTTTCTAGATATACAAAAGATTTCAAAATAAAAATGTATGTAATAATTTGCTAACAATAATAAGAATTAAGGAACAGTGACACATGTTCTTAATGAAATAGTTCTTTTTATTATCAAAAATCAAAGGTATTAAATATACATAAATGTGTATGATTATTATTTTTTAATCTAGAACATATTTGAAATTGGTTTCATGAGGAAAAAGAATATATTATACCTACGAAAAATATATATAACTATAATATAAAATATAATATAAATATATATATATATATATATATATATACATATATATAAAAAGAGCTAAACAACCACCGCAGGGTCCCACTGAGAGCAACTGCCATCTAAAAAATGTCAATAGCCCCCAGTAGAACCGCGGTAAATCACACCCATGGCCACGTCTCACAACCGTGAGATGGGTGGTCACAGGGCAAGACGAAATCACAACGACAAGCATGTTAGTCGCAGATACCTTGTTCAACGCCGACAGATCGGAAGACCAAATCTGTCGAAGAAGATGCTTGTATCTGCTTCGGAGAGATTCCTTCACTGATGTTACGTCCTGAATGCGGTTTTGAGGCACGCCCAGGTATGTATAGGTCTCTGCAGTATTAAGATGT
>CAKNYM010046189.1:0-40719 GCA_932195095.1 Andricus curvator
TTCAAAGTTGATGCAAGAACAGAAAAGATGTGTTGATTCGAGACGAACCGATTGACCTATAATATTGATACATTTTATTGAAGTGTAAGGAAGCTATGATTATGCATAGTACTTGAAAATACGGTTTATTATAGTAAAACTTTTTTCTTCGACATAATTTAAAGTTGGTGCAAGAATATAAAAGATTCCTTGGTTCGAGACGAATCGGTTGACCTACCATTATAATACATTTTATTAAAGAGTAGGGAAGTTATGGTAATTTTATATTTTTAAAATCGATTTTTATAGTGAAAATTTGCTCATCCTCATAATTTAAAGTTGATGCGAGAATAGAAAAGTTGTGTTGATTCAAGACGAATCGATTGTCCTATAACATTGATACATTTTTATTGAAGAGTAAGGAAGCTGTGGCAATGCATAGTATTTGAAAACACGGTTTTTTATAGTAAAAATTTTTTCAATAACATAATTCAAAGTTGATGCAGGAACATAAAAGAAGAAGTTATGCTCATTTATAATATTTCAATCATCTGTTTCAAACAGAAAAACGTTTTTCATCGACATAATTCAAAGTTGACGCATGAATAGAAAAGACTGTTTAATCACAAATTTTCAAATAGAATAATTCTGACAATTTTTATAAAGAACTCATAAAGCTGGGAAAGGGATATGGTGCGACGGAACTTTTCCCTTCCCTTTTCCAGCTCGAAAAATTATCATTTCGAATACAAAATTTGATTTGTCTGATTTGTCTTTTTTTTTTCATTTTTTGTATTATTTTGTAATTTTGTATTTTTTGTAAATTTCTATTTTTAAATTGATCAAAATGAAGACTGGTTTGTCTATTATTTAAAAAAATAGCTAATGCTTTCTCTATGAGGAAACAAATGCTAGAATGTAAACTAACAAGTTTTCTTAAAATTTTGAAAGTATTTGGGTAATTCTTTCCCCTTAATTAACAATAATTTCTTCTACTTATTTAAAGACTTTTGAAAAGATTTACTATTTATACTATATCAATTTTTAAGACAATGGTAGAATCGATCACATCTTCAAAAAGTAAAGCGATTGTCATATTTTGCTTGATCTTTTATTTGAAAAACCACTTTTAAGTTTATAAAAGGTGTACTTCTATCTGCAAATGCTTGTTTTTCTCATTTTATTTTAATTTTAACAACAACGAAACTCAAATTTTCACCTACGGCTGTTTAAAAAAATTCGTAATTGCTATTTACTTGAAAGTGGTTTTCCAAATTAAAAATAAAGCAAAATATTTGCTGTCGCTCCACTATTTCAAGACTTGAACGATGTTACCATTCTTTTCGTAAAATAACATGGTCAATATTTTAATATTATATTTAATTATATTTATATTAATAAAAATATTTTTATGAATGGCAGAAACTACCAATAATCAATAGCATTTTTTTCTTACAAGGAAGAGTATCAAAGTGTTAGTCACCGATTTCAATGAAACTTCGCTATGTTGTAGTTTTAAAGGGGTGGAAAGCACCCCTAAACTTCACACCCAAAAACAGTTTTTTCACGATCTCTCTGTTTTTATGCAAAAATTATTTTTCAAACCAATCGGAAATTGTTTATTATCGAACGCCGATATTATGTACAGCATTTTGATCCCCAGGGGTTGCATCCCCTATTTTTTATAAGGGGCCAAATCATTTTTTACAAATATTTGCGCCGCAAAAATTACAAAAATAATCAAATGTTTACAAAAGTAATTTAATTCTAACCAAATAAAATTCTAAAGATGACGTATTTCAGGGTTTTTCACAAAAGTACATTTCAGGAGGGAAAACTACCCCTTATCAGTACTTTTCACTTTTCTTTAAAAAATTATTTGTACATAAAACTAAAGTAAGTGTTGTGTTAACATCATTTTTTAACAATAAATAATGCATATATTTTTAATATAATATATTAATTTTCAACTAAACAGTTGCACTTTTAGTAGAAAAAATTGATTTTCTATAAAAAAGACGAAGTTTCATCAAAATAGGTACAATTTCAACCAAATAGTTACAATTTCTACCACATTATTGAAATTTCAATCCAAAATGACGAATTTTCTACGAAACAGTTGAATTTTCAACAAAAAAGTATATTTTCAACCTATGAGTTGAGTATTCAATAAAATAGTTACATTTTCAGTTAAAAAAATGCATTTATAACCATAAAATTTATTTTCTATCAAAAAATACGAATTTCTAACAAAATACCTAAATTTTTAACCAAAAAGTTAAATTTTTTACCAAATTGCTGAATTTTAAGTCAAAAATAGAAATTTCCTACAAAACAATTGAATTTTTACCAAAAAAGTTAATTTTCAACCGAAACATATTAATTCTTAACCAGACAGTTGCATTTTTAACCAGAAAAAGTTAAATTTGTACAGAAAGAGATGAATTTTCAAACAAATTTGTAAGTCAAGGAAAAAAGAGAATTGCATTCAAATTGTTGAATTTTCAAGCCAAACGATGGAATTTTAACAAAATACATAAATTTTGAACTAAAAAGTTAAATTTTCTACCGAATCGCTGAATTTTTAAGTCAGAAATACGAATTTTCTACAAAACAATTCAATTTTTAACAAAAAGTTCATTTTGAAAATGTAACAGTTTTGGTAAAAAGTCATTCTTTTTGGTTGAAATTCAACTATTTCATAGAAAATTTACTTGTTGTTTAAAATTAATTCTTTTTTGTTGAAAAGTATCTTTGAAGAAATTTTACTTCTTATTTAAAACTCATTTTTAAATGTTGAAAAGTCAAATCAAAATCTGTTCTGGATGAACATTTAATATTTTTCAAAGTTGTCTTTTTTATTTAAAAATTCATCTGTTTTAGTAGAAATTTCATCTTTCTTTGATAAAAATGCAACGGTTTGTTTGAAAATTAATCTTGTTTGCTTGAGGATTGAACTATTTTATTTTTAAATTTTGGTTAAACGACTTTGTTGAAAAATCACTTTTTCATTGAAGATTCATTATTTTTAGTTGAAAATTCATCTCTCTGGTTGAAAGTGGAACTATTTTCTTGAAAATTAATTTTTTTGCTGAAAATTCATATTTTCTGATTGAAAATTCAATTTTTACATAGAAAACTCGTCTTTTGGCTCGAAAGTTTAGGTAAAAAATTTTCTTCATAACTAAAAAATCTTTATTTTTTCAAAATTCTTCTTTGTGATTTTAAAATACATTTTTTAAACGAAATTTCATATTTTTTGGTTAAAATATCAACTAATGGACATTTTGTTGAAGATTCATGTTTTTATATTAAAAATTCAATAACTTTGTGGATAACTAAATTATTTTGTTGAAAATTCCAGTATTTTGTTGAAAATACTATTATTTTGTTGAAAATTTAAATATACCCAAGATCAGAGAGGAAAGAGAGAGACAGAGCGTGACTTCGAGACCCGTAGGCAAACCCAAAGTCACAGAAGAAGAGAGAGACATAGTGTGACTTCGAAGACCCGAAGGCAAACCCAAAGCCACAGAAAAAGAGAGAGACAGAGTGAGAGAAGTGACCTCGAGACCCCTGAGGGCAAACCCAGAGTCACCAGAAAGAAGAAAGGTAGAGAGAAGGTGAGAGGAGAGAGAAATGAAAGAGATTAATTTAAAGTTAATTTCAATTTATTTGGACAATGGCTTACAAAGAGTGAGAGAGGGCTCTGAGTAGCCATCGGCAAATAGAAAAAGTGAGAGAGACTAATCACTAGGAGGTGAAGAGTTCTCGAGAGAGTCCGAACACGAGCTTGTGCTGAGAGGTGAGTGACGATTCTACTCAGAGCGGCGGTATTTATTTGCTAGAGGCGGGGCGCTTGAGCGAAGAGGGGAGCGGCTGCTGGCCCTCTGATTGGCCCTGACTCTCGCAACGGAGTCGCAACGGAGCGGTGGGGACGCCATACTCCGTGCTGCCTTCTTCCAACCTCGAGCGTCTCGCGCTATTCTGATTTTTAAATATTAACATTGACTTTAAAATTAATAAAATAAATGGTTGGTTATATAAAAAAAATACATTAAATTCGTAACTCAAATCTACAATTAATCATAAAGAAAATAAGTCGCTCAAGAATTGAAAAAAAATGTTGGAGTCTTCCAGAAAGTTAATTAAAATACATTAATATGTTCACACATATTTACAATTTTTCTGAAAGACCCCAAAATATATAACTTAAAAATATAAAACTTAAAATAAACGTTAAATTATTCCTAAACTTAAAACTAAATCTCTGGAACGACAAAGACTCCTCTCCGGGTGATCAGGCCGTTTTTTATTAAAAATGGGGGGGGGGGAATATGGGGATTATTTTAATTTGTACAATTAATTTGAAAATTAAAGAAAATGAATTATTTTAAATTGAAAATAAAAAGAAGACTAATCATTTAAATTGTTATAAATTTTAAAACTGAAGGAAACGACGCGTAAAAGAGAGAAAGAAAATGGGAGAAAGTTCTGGACTGGTGTACGTGACTTCGGGCACGTTTTCACGGCGTCATCATACTCGAATTAGGGAAAATAAAAAATTGGGCAAGGAAAAATCAGAGAATTTTGAAAATGAATTTTCAACCTCCAAAGCATTATCTTAAATACAAAAAATTGTCATTAGTCCCATATCTTATTATTTCTGGAAACCATAAATTGAGGACGGGGGGCTTGAAATATTTGTTTGCGGTTTGTTACAGGGGAGGGGGTTTTGGATAGGTCATATAATTTGTTAAGTGATTTAAGTACGGCCCCTTATGAAATATTTTCCTCGTATTTTTTATATTTTTCATTTTCTACGTGAATATGGAAACAGCGCAATGATCTTATCAGTTTAAAACAAATAATCATGGCACGTGCTATATGAACCACAAGACCTTGTTTTTGATTAAAATTTATTCTATTGCGTCTATCATCAAGGTTTCGTAAATTCTAATAATCGTGAAGATGTTCTTGGTAAAGCTTAGTAATTGTTAATATAAATAGCACTAATTTTAGTACCAACTTTTAGTCAGGATTCCAAGATCCGTCGACAATGGAGATGGTTACGGGAACTCTACTATTTACAATTGCAATTTTCCTGCTTGATTTTGTTGGTAAGTGCAATAAAACTTATAAAATTATATGTTAATAAAAAATACGACAAAACTGACCGAAGAATTTCTAAAAATATTTTTTTAAACAGTGTTTATAGTAAAACTTTTTTCATTAGCATAATTCAAAGTTGATGCAAGAACATAAAATATTCCTGAGTTCGAGACGAATCGATTGACTTATAATATTAATACATTTTATTGGAGAATAGGGAAGTTATGGTAATTTATATATTTTGAAAATCAGGTTTTTGTAGTAAAACTTCTTTCATTAACATAATTCAAAGTTGATGCATGGATATAAAACATTGCTTGGTTCGAGACGAATCGATTGACCTATAATATTGATACCTTTTATTAAAGACTAAGGAAGTTATGGTAATTTATATGATTTTAAAAATCGATTTTTATAGTCGAACTTTTGTCTCTAACATAATTCAAAGTTGATGCAAAAACGAAAAAGATTCCTTGATTCGAGGCGAATCGATTGACCTATAATAACACTACATTTTATTAAAGAGTAAGGAAGTTATGCTCATTTGTAATATTTGAAACATCTGTTTTAAACAGAAAAACTTTCTTCATCGACATAATTTAAAGTTGATGCATGAATCGAAAAAACTTTTTGATCATAAATTTTCAAAAAAAATAATTCTTACAATTTTTGTGATTTGTCCGATTTGTCATTGTATTTTAAAATTTGTTTTGTATTATTTTGTAATATTGTATTTTTTGTAAATTTCTATTTTTAAATTAATAAAAATTAACACTTTAGTTTTTCTATTATTTAAAAAATCACTAATGCTTCCTCTATGAGAAAGAAAATAAATTTGCTAATAAGAAGCAAAGCGCTTGTGATCGAATTCACAGCTAGTTTAATATATTTTTATGACAAGAGTTTATAATAAATTTGTAGATGTTTTTTGTTTGAACAACTTTTGTCTATTTATTTTTTCTTCTCTTGTGTTGTTTTCCCAAAAATTTAATTTTTCTTTAATCTTATTTTTTATCATAAAAAGAAAATCTACTCGTCCTATCTACAAATTATTAACAAAAAATTATTATATCCTTTTTGGGTGAAGAACTTCTGTCTATTAATTTTTGTTCGTACCTTGTGTCGTTTTTCAAAAAATTTAATTTTTTTATTTTTAATGTTTTCTTTTACGATTGAAACAAAAATAACGCATCCAATCAAAAAATTATTGATGAAAAATTCAGATGAATTTCTACTCTTTTTGGAAGAGCAACTTTTGTCTATTGATTTGTCTCATAGCTTGTGTCGTTTGTCCAAAAATTTAATTTTTTTTATTTTTAATGTTGTTTTTTACGAATACAACAAAAACTACGCATCCTATCAAAAAATTATCAGTAACAAATTTGTAGCTCTTTTTTGGGTGAACAGCTTTTGTCTCATTATCTTTTTTCGTAGCTTGTGTCGATTTTCCAAAAATTAATTTTTTTTACTCTCAATGTTTTTTACGAATAAACCAAAAACTACGTGTACTATAAAAAAATGATTAATAACAAATTTGTAGATCTTTTCTGGGTGTACAATTTTTTCTGATTCATTTCTTTCCGTATCTTGCATAGTTTGATCGCAAAATGGAATTTTTCAATTTTCATTATTTTTTGTTGTAATCAAAATTTGAAAATTTAATTTTTAGAAAAGCCACACAAGAGACGAAAAAAACGAAAAGACAAAAGTTGTTCAACCAAAAAAGATCTACAAATTTGTTAATAAATTCTGTTATAAAAATACATTGAAAATTAACAAATTAAATTTTTGGAAAAGGACACAACCTAAAATACCTTTTTGCTTAACAAAAATTTTCGTCTAAATTATATCTACAAATTGAGTTAGAACCACTTTACGCTAGGATATGTATTTTTAGTTTAAATCGTAAAAAATAACATTGAAAATAAACAAATCAAATTCATGGAAAAACGACTCGCGCCATTTTCTGACAAATTTAGTCCTGAACTTCACTGTAGGACGTCAGCAACGAATATTCTTAACATAATCGAGAAAACAAATTTAAAGAAAATTCACCTTGAGTGACCTTGACATTTTTTTCATTCTGAAAAAAATGAGGGGTATGTTTTCACCAATAGAAATAATTTTTAGGGGTGCCAAATTGATTTTAAAAAAGGCAACCAAATATACATTATTCGATTGAAAATTAATGAATAATTTTGCTTCCTCATAGAGGAAGCTTTGTAATGGTAACATTTTCCAAAAATTTTAAACTCATTTAATTGAACCTTCCCCAATTTAAAAATGTCTAATACAATGTTCTAAGCAATTGTCTGGATGTGCTTTTTTGTGAACACGATAACTTGAAAACGGTCGTAGATAAATTGATGAAATTTGGAGGGCTTATTTTCCCGACTAATATCTTGAAACTGACTGAAGGATTTCTAAAAATATTTGTTGCATTTTTTCTGAGCACTTAATAATATTTGGAAAATCGGTTTTTTATAGTAAAACTTTTTTCATTGACATAATTCAAAGTTGATGCAAGAATATAAAAGATTCCTTGGTTCGAGACGAATCGATTGACCTATAATATTAATATATTTTATTGAAGCGTAGGGATGTTCTGGTAATTTATATATTTTAAAAATCGGTTTTTTATAGTAAAACTTTTTTCATTAACATAATTCAAAGCTGATGCAAGAACAGAAAATATGTGTTGATTCAAGACCAATCGATTGACCTATAATATTAATACATTTCATTAAAGAGTAAGGAAGCTATGGTAATTCATAATATTGGAAAATACGGTTTTTCAAAGTAAAACTTTTTTCTACAATATAATTCAAAGTTGATGCAAGAATATAAAAGATTCCTTCGTTCGAGAAGAATCGATTGACCTAAAATATTAATAAATTTTATTAAAGAGTAGGGAAGTTATGGTAAATTATATATTTTTAAAATCGATTTTTATACTAAAAATGTTCTAATTCTCATAATTTAAAGTTGATGCGAGAATAGAAAAGTTGTGTTGGTTCAAGACGAATCGATTGATCTATAGCATTGATACATTTTATTGAAGAGTAACGAAGCTATCGTTATGCATAATATTTGAAAGCACGGTTTTTTATACTAAAACTTTTTACACTAACATAATTTACAATTGATGAAGGAACGGAAATGATTCCTTGATTCGAGCAGAATCGATTGATCTATAATATTAATACACTTTATTGAAGATTAAGGAAGTTATGCTCATTTATAATATATGAATCATCTGTTTCTAACAGAAAAACTTTTTTCATCGACATGATTCAAAGTTGACGACGCGTGAATAGAAAAGATTTTTTGATTATAAATTTTCAAATAGAATAATTCTGACAATTTAAAAAAAAATCGTAGAGCTGGCAAAGGGATAGGGTGTGACAGAACTTTTCCCTTCCCTTTTCCAGCTAGAAAAATTATTATTTCGAATTCAAAATTTGATTTGTCTGATTTGTCTTTGTATTTCAAAAATTGTTTGTATTATTTTGGAATTTTGTATTTTTGTAAATTTCTATTTTTAAATTGATCAAAATGAAGACCATTATTATTATTATTATTATACCATTAAGCCATTTCCCTTTCGGGGTAGGCGTGACTTGCTCGGTTGGAGAATAGTAGTGTGCATATGGGTATATAGGTATAAGGTCGGTAGGAACCATAGTTTGTCTATTATTGAAAAAAAATAACTAATGCTTCCTCTATGAGGAAGCAAATACATTTGCTAACGGGAAGCAAATTGTTCGTGAAATGAGCACGATATAATAATAAATACAAAGGGGAAACACTCGAGATCGAATTCAGAGCTGGTTTTTAATGTTTTTAAATGAATGATAAAGCTATTTTCCGATACATCTACGAAAGCGTCACGAATTTCTATTTTTTACAGAATCCAGACCAAGTGATCGTGAAGTAAGGAATAATTATTATAAATATGAACTCTCAAAGATCTCTGATCGCGATGGTGAAATATTCCAGCATATTAGAGATATTGAAGGAGGAGGAGAAGAATACCTTGAACTTGATCCTCATGACCGCACACCGATATTCATACACAAAGATATAATTACTCCAAAGGGCCCGATAAACCACATCCGGAGAGTGGCAGGATGGAACCATGTGTCACAAATCCTAGGTCCACCGCCAGCCCAATCACAGCAAACCCAACCACCACAAACCCAACCACCGCAAGCCCAACCACCACAAGCCGAATCGTCTGAGAAACCAGGCCCATCACAAAGCCCACCGCGCAAAAAAAGAAACAAAGGCAAAGCAAAAATGTACGAGTAATTTTCCTGAATAATAAATCAATTTTTTTGCTCACAGAGGGTGGTTGTTCTCTGAAAAAAAAAAATAGACATTGTCAATACCTTTCAAGCTTATGTTTAAGTACCTTCAGAACACTAAAATTTTGTGATTAGCAAAAAAAGAAGAACTGATATATTTTTTCAAGACTTTTGTGTGGATTTAATTGGGGAAATAGATTAATAATGGGGGAAGCTTTTTTTCATTTGTTTAAAGTTGAAACTTACTGAATTGTCTAAGTCATAGTGATACTTCACAAAAAAATGATAAACAAAATTTTGATTAGTTTTTGATTTGAGCATTAGTTATTTTTTTCAATAATAGACAAACCAAAGTCTTCATTTTGATCAATTTAAAAATAGAAATTTACAAAGTAATACATACAATTTTTTAAATACAAAGACAAATCAGACAAATCAAATTTTGTATTCGAAATGATAATTTTTCGAGCTGGAAAAGGGAAGGGGCAAGTTTTATAGCACCTTATCCCTTTCCCAGCTTTATGATTTCTTCACAAAGATTGTCAGAATTATTCTATTTGAAAATTTATGATCAAAAAGTCTTTTCTATTCATGCGTCAACTTTGAATTATGTCGATGAGAAAAGTTTTTCTGCTTGAAACAGATGATTGAAATATTATAAATTAGCATAACTTCCTTAATCTTCAATAAAGTTTATTAATATTACAGATCAATCGATTTGCCTCAAATCAAGGAATCTTTTCCGTTCTTGCATGAATTTTAAATTATGTAGTGAAAAAAGTTTTACTATAAAAAACCGTGTTTTCAAATATTATACATTACCATAGCTTCCTTACTCTTCAATAAAATGTATCAATGTTATAATTCAATCGATTCGTCTTGAATCAACACAACTTTTCTATTCTCGCATCAACTTTAAATTATGAAAATAACAAAATTTTTACTATAAAAATCGATTTAAAAAATATATAAAATACCATAACTTCCCTACTCTTTAATAAAATGAATTAATATTGCAGGTCAATCGATTCGTCTCGACCCAAGGAATCTTTTATATTTTTGCATCAACTTTGAATTATGTGAAAGAAAAAAGTTTTATTATAAAAAACCGATTCTCAAAATATATAAATTACCATAACTTCACTACTCTTTGATAAAACATATAAATATTGTAGGTCAATCGATTCGTCTTGAAGCAAGAAATCTTTTATATTCTTGCATCAACTTTGAATTATGTTAATGAAAAAAGTTTTACTACAAAAAACCGATTTCCAAAAATATAAATTACCATAACTTCCCTACTTTTTGATGGAATGTATTAATATTATAGATCAATCGATTCATCCCGAACCAAGGAATCTTTTAAATTCTTGCATCAACTTTGAATTATGTTAATGAAAAAAGTTTTACTACAAAAAACCGATATTCAAAATATATAAATTACGATCGCTTCCCTACTTTTTAATAAAATGTATTAATTACATAGGTCAATCGGTTCGTCTCGAATCAGCACATCTTTTCTGTTCTAGCATCAACTTTGAATTATATTAAGGGCATGCTCTTCGGTGATCACGTGACCAAACCAGTCCTCGATTATGAAAATTTTTTTTGGTGTTCACCATGTCCAAACGCAATGATATATCGCTCTCAAAATTTGGAATATAGGAAATGGGAGAATAAATTGCGTTTGTATATTTAGTTTGAGTAATAATTTTGAAAAAAATTATTCATGTAAAAAATAATGTGTAAAATTTCATAACCGAGCTTGGTCATGTGATCTCTACTTTACCGACGTTGAAAGCTTCTTTTTTTCTCCGCTAGAAATTGCTAAAAATGCTCCAAAAATAATGACAGGTTACGTGTGTGCAGATACTTATTTTTTTATTTGCAACAAATGTGCAAATGTTATTGTTTGTATTGATTATTTAAAATGTTTAGACGATTTAGTCCAAAATTTGTGTCAGTTATCAACATACGCGAATCAAAAAATCTGAAATGCATCAAACCAAACATTACCTGCAAAGTGCTCGACTCGAGTGGTAATATCCTATTTTATTAATTTATAAATAAAATTTCTTTGAAATTATAAACATATTGATGTATACAAACGTTCTTTAGTGCTTTTTATTTAATCGCTCAAATTCTAAACACGATATCTCAATCCCTGTGGACGTAGTGAGCACCAAAAAAAATGAAAATAATATTACACATTTATTTTTTACATGAATAATTTTTTTTTTAATTATTACTCAAACTAAATATACAAACGCAATTTATTGTCCCATTTCCTATATTCCAAATTTTGAGAGCGATATATCATTGCGTTTGGACATGGTGAACACCAAAAAAAATTTTCATAACCGAGGACTGGTTTGGTCACGTGGTCACCGTAGAGCATGCCCTTAAGGTCATGTTACGAGTGGGTCACGTGGCCGGATTCCTACCTTACCGACGCTTCACTGTAAAAACTATGGTTCCATTTTAATTGAGCATCACTTTTTTAGCGTCCTGTTATAATGCCAAATCGTCTTGTTTTGATGCCATCGTTCGTACTATTATATTTTACTTTGCTAACTTCAGATTGAAAAGTGGTACGTACTAGAGAACTAAAATAATGCACAGGGAGTATTGTTTTAATTGCTTGCAACTTCATGCTTATGAGAATTCTTCACTGTTTAAATTTTCTTCTACTTTTGAAATGTGATAGAGAAAATAGAAAAGGGGAAAAATGTGGCATTATTTTAACAAGAGGAAACTGGTGAATAAATATGTAATTATTACATACTAATAAATATAATAAATATTAATTATTTATTTGAATATAAGACAACGTTTAAATTGAAAATGATGCATAGAATTAATTTTTCAATTGTAAAAGTTACAAAAGTTTGTAACGTCGTTTTGAATTATTATTCAGTAATGAAAAATTCATATTACAATGATTGAAAAGTAATGAGGTGGATGTTATTCCAAAGGTCCTTCCTGGTAGCCTAGGTGTTTAAATCACATCTTTCTCGGGGAAGTAGGGTTAAGGGCTGAAATTGGAGATACCCGGATGGCTTTTCACAATAAGTGTATTTGGATATTATTTTTTATTTTTAAAAACTATTTAATCACGTAATAAAAGTATGACAAATTTTTTTAATCGGTTTTTTTATCTAATTGAATAGCTTCTAGAAAATAAAAAATAATGTACAAATACACTTACATTAAAAAATAGTTATTTTTTAAGTTATTGAAAAAATAAAGTTTCGTCCTATGCAATTGGTACTATTGTTTGGCCTTCGGCGTGCAGACATCTTGGATTTCCCCCACCTAACCTGAAATACCTAATTTAGAAATATAATATTTTTATTATTAAAAAGCTATTCAAATCATAAAACCTTGCGGTGAAAAATAATTTTTGTCTAAATAAAAAAATAAAGTTTTGTCCCATGAAATTGGTATTATTGTTTGGCCCTCGGCGTGCAGACATCTCGGAGTCTTGTATTTCGCCCAGGGTTGGTCAGTTACGCGTAACTCGAGTATTTTCTACGTATAATACGTTTTTGACGTAATATACGTCGAAAACAGTAGAAAACCGTAGAAAACTCTTGTAAGTTACGTTTTCAAGATGGCCGACTTGTAAAATCAGTGTTGACATGTACATAACCTCACTTTTGAAATATAATAATTATTAATAATTCTGTTGAATGCGTTATAGTAATTGCAGATAATGATTATACCTGGGCTGGAAAGAAATATCCAACATCATAATGCAATCCCATGGAAGGATTTGTTTTTTGAGCGGAAGAAAGAAGGACAGAAAACTTTCACAAAGTGTCTTCTGCGATAAGATGTTAAAAAATAGTAGCTTAAAATGTCTAGAAAGCTACAGCTATGTAAATAATTGTTGATTCTTTCGATAATAATTATTATGAATCATATTGAATAATATATATGTCATTCAGCAGGGTCTCCCTAATTATAAGCTCAAACTGCTTAAACATTTATTCAAATGCAAGGAATTTTTAAACATTGGCATTTGGCGCGAGATTCACGAGCGAACATGGCGTCCACGACCCACAAGAAAAATAGGTTATGAGAAGTATTTTTCGATATGGACGCATGCGCACTGAAAGTTTCCATTCGGACGTAATATACGACAAATCACGTCGAAAACTAGAGAGGTAATATACGTGGTAATATACGCGTAGAAAACCACGTATAATACGTGGAGTATTATACGTTACTAACCCTGATTTCGCCCACCCAAAGCTGAAATACCTAATTATGCCTAATTACGACTTGTTACGATCCTGAAGATCCTGAATCTCATTTGACAGATTTAGGTTAGGTTTATACCGGCGTGATTACACGACGTGCTTGCGAGTTAGATTCACATCTCGTTGATTATTTATATGTACCTAATTTAGTTAAAACTATAAACAATTATCATTAATTCCTTATAAATGTTTTTTTTTTGAAATTATGCTTATTTTGTTAATTAAACTCGGAGCAAAAGAACAGAGAAACTCGGAGAAAATAAACAGCGAAATGACCAAAAGTAACAGTTAAAAATCGAATCCACCATCAAAACTTTTAAGAGAAGAGGAAAGATTAAAAAAAGAAAAAAAACTAAGGCGGCAAGAGAATGGCGTAAAAAATTAATGAAAATGCCATTGAAAAGACTAAAGCTCAAATAAAGCAACATCTAAGGTAAAATTTTTGAGTACCTGGGTCAAAAAAACATAGACTCTAAATAACATACATAATTTATTATTATATTGGTAATTTAAAAGATATTTTTCGATTTATTTCACTTATGAAAGTTATAGAAATCTGTAAATTTAAAGGATTTTAAAGAATTTATTCAAAAGAGGTGAGGTATTTCGTAGGATTCCTAAGATTTTTTATTTTTTTTCGAATTGAACGTGAATTCTTATCAATTTATCCTGCATTCTTTTACTTCTTTGGAATTCTTTTAATTTTTCAAAATTCACTTAAATTCTTCTAAATTCACTCACTTCTACTTAAATCGATGGATTTTTTTGAATTTTTTAAAGTTCTTATTTAATTGATCCTGAGGATCAATTGACAATTGAATAATGATAGGATTTGAAATATTTTAAAGTATTTTTTTCAAATTCCTTGGCATTGTTAAGACCTTTAAAATATTTCGAAAGATTTGAAAGGATTTTAAATATTTTTGGTTATTTTAAAAGATTACAAAGAAATTTTTAATGGATTCCAGTAATTTAATGGGATTTCAAAGGACTTGAAATATTTGAGGGTATTGTAAAAGATTCGCAGGCACTTTCAAGAGCTTTAAAAAGTTTCAAGGGATTTCAAAAGATATCAAAGGATTTGAAATAAAATATTTGACAATTTTTATTAGAGCCGTGCAGTCGTTTATTCGAATTTTTAATACAAATTCAAGAATGCTTGGAACATTGGATTTTTCGAAATAGAAAAAAATTTGACTGTACATCAAACCGCCTTGATTTCCTTGAATTATTACAATTTTAAAATCAAAATAACTTTTTTTTGTGTAAAAAATGGATCAAAAATTCAAGTCGAATCTTCGCAATTCGACTTGTTCGAATATTCGAATAAATCAAATTTCAAATATTCGACTTGAGTTTTGGAGTCATTTTTTGTACAAAAAAAAGAAGTTATTTTGATTTAGAAATTTTAATAGCTTAAGGAAATCAAACCTGTTTGATGAACATTAAAATTTTTTTACTGGTAAAAACACCAGTAGAAAACTCCATGGGACCATTTTCACAATAATTGTATAAAGAAACCGTATTATTGTTACATTTTTAAGAGTTTGTACCGACTCTATAAGACGAAAGCCATATAACCGTCAAAACAACACGAACAAAGTTACAGTGACAGTTCACGGACGTTTGACGTTCCCATGTGCTACGTCACGTCATTCAAATTTGATTCTCACTTCAGTCCTGTTTTGATCCAAAAAAGTTGGACTAAAACGTCGTTTAGCGGCATCAAAATAAAGTGGCATTAGAATGGAGCCACCTGAGACTATATTTTTGGAGGACTGTTTCAATACCGAAAACTAGCCTCGAAATGATACTTTTTTTTTACAGTGTTTTTTTCAAAATCAACTTACGTTCACACGAAACGCGATATCGAATTGAAAATTTGGGATATTAAATAAGAAGCGCTAAGAAAGGCGGCTCTGGTTCTAAATTTTTATAATCATGAAAAAAGCAAAAAAAAATTATTTAAAAAAAAACTTTTTTCATAATTATAAAAATTTAGGACCAGAGCCGCCTTTCTTAGCGCTTCTTATTTAATATCCCAAATTTTCAACTCGATATCGCCTTTCTTGTGAACGCAAGTTTATTTTGAAAAAAAGTGTCGGTAAGGTAGGCATCCGGTCACGTGACCCACTGGTAACATGGCCTTAATGAAAAAAAGTTTTACTATAAAAAATTGATTTTAAAAATATATAAATTACCATAACTTTCCTGCTCTTTAATAAAATGTATTAATATTGCAGATCAATCCATTCGTCACGAACCAAGGAATCTTTTATATTCCTGCATCAACTTTGAATTATGTTGAAGACAAAATTTTTACTATAAAAAACCGTACTTCCAAATATTAGGCATTACCAAAGATTCCTTACTCTTCAATAAAATGTATTAATATTATAGGTCAATCATTTCGCCTCGAATCAACACATCGTTCTAGTCCTTGCATCAACTTTGAATTATTTTGATGAAAAAAGTTTTTCTACAAAAAAAAGATTTTCAACATATATAAATTACCATAACTGCCCTAATCTTGAATAAAATGTATTAATATTATGGGTCAATCGATTCGTCTCGAACCAAGGAATCTTTTATATTCGTGCATCAACTTTGAATTACGCTAAGGGAAAAAGTTCTACTACAAAATTTCCATGTCAAAAATATATAAATTACCATAACTTCCCTACTCTTTGATGAAATGTATTATTATTGTAGGTCAATCGATCCTTCTCGAACCAAGGAATCTTTTATATCCTTGCATCAACTTTGAATTATTTTGAAGAAAAAAGTTTTACTATAAAAAATCGTACTTCCAAATATTATGCATTACCATAGCTTCCTTACTCTTCAATAAAATGTGTTAATATTATAGGTCAATATATTCGTTTTGAATCAACACATCTTTTCTTTTTTCGCATGAACTTCAAATTATGAGAATGAGAAAATTTTTGCTATAAAAATCGATTTTCAAAATATATAAATTACCATAACTTCCCTACTCTTTAATAAAATGTATGAATACTATATGTCAATTGATTCCTCTCGAACCAAGGAATCTTTTATATTCTTGCATCAACTTTGAATTATGCTAATGGAAAAAGTTTTACTATAAAAAAACCGATTTTTTAAATATTATTGTGTTCTAAAAAAAATGCAATAAATATTTTTTTTAATTTTTTGGTCAGTTTCAAGATATTAGTGGGGAAAATAAGCCCTCCGAATTTCATCAATTTATCTGCATCCATTTTCAAGTTATCTTTTTCACAAAAAACTGTACATCCACACACACACACACATCCTGACACAAACATCCGGACAATTGCCTAGAACATTGTATTAGACATTTTTAAATTGAGGAAGGTTTAATTAAATGAATTTAAAATTTTTGGAAAATGTTACCATTACAAAGCTATGAGGAAGCGAAAGGAATAGAATTAATAATTTGAATCTCATGTGTAAATTTAAGTGTTGGATTATGACAATTAAATTTATTTAAAACATAAAGTAGTCTATTTTTTGGAAAAATAGTGAAGTTGTCGCCCACATATCTAAAATATGTATGTATGGAAAAATCTTTATTTTTAATAACATTGGATTCTAAATCTTGCATAACTAAATCTGCTAAGGTAGATGAAATGGGGAACCCATAGGTGTTCCATGGAGTTGTCTATAAATATTATTATTAAATTTAAAAAGTGTTCAATCCATTAGAAATTTTATTCATTCTTCAAATTTTTCTAAAGGTAAATCTGTGAAATTTTTTATGTTAATTCACCTACGTAAAATATTATTAATAACTCAATCGAGTGGAATATTAGTGAACAAAGATTATACATATAGAGAAACCATCATGTGATCAGGTGAAATCGTTTTTTTAATTATTATATTTTTAAATTCAAAAGAATTTTTTACTTTATGTTTATGTACTATTAAAGCTTTTTTAATGTTTGACTGTTTATTTTGAATGAACAATTATAAATGAAATATGAAAAACTAAACAATTTGAAACTGAATTGTTTGAAACAGAAAGCTTTGGATCGTTACAATTTTAGAGAGTTAAACTCAAACTTTGAACGGTACAATGTTAATTTTATTTGTTCTAAAAAAAAAAATTTATTTGTAATTGAAAATGTTGAATTTTCATATGTAAATAACAGATAAAAATTTATTCATTTAGAAAAAATGCCAGTTAGTTGAGGAGATATTTCGCAGTTTTTAAATAAACTTTTAAAGCTTTTAAAAATTTTGAAAGGTTTTAAGATAATACAAAAATTGTCTTAGAATTCCCGAAAAAATTTTTAATGATTTTTTATTTTGAAAAATTATGTTCAACAGAATATTTACGAATATTTCGATACAAAAGCAAATTTTGATTAATAAATAACAGTTATTTACAAGCTTTTCAAGCATTTTGAAATCTTCAAAATAATAAAAAAAGTTATTAAGATTCCTGGAAAAATTGAAAATAATTTTTTATTTTGAAAAATTAATTTCAAGAAAATATTTCAAAAGATTTTTAAAAAAATCCAAAACTGTGAAAATAATAATCTGGAGGATTTTAAGGCCATGTGACGAGTGGGTCACGTGCCCGGATTCCTACCTTACCGACACTTTTTTTATTTCCTAGCTTATTTTCACACGAATATCCACATCGAGTTGAAAATTTGGTATAATAAATAAGAAGCACTAAGAAAGTTGGGTCGGGTCCTAAATTTTAATAATTATGAAAAAAGTTTTTTTTTCGTAAATAATTTTTAAAATCTTTTTTCATGATTATTAAAATTTAGGACCAGAGCCACTTTTCTTAGTGCTTCTTATTTATTACCCCAAATTTTTAACTCGATGTGGCTATTCGTGTGAAAATAAGCTAGGAAATAGAAAAAGTGTCTGTAAGGTAGGAATCTGGTCACGTGACCCACTCATCACATGGCCTTAAAGCAATTTTTTTAATTTTACAGGATTTATTAAAAGTTTTAGGAAAAATTCGAATCATTTTAAAAGATATTTAGAAGTTTTGAAACATTTTCAAAATAATGTACATTTTGTAAAGATTCTAAAAAATGTAGAATAAAATGTAGATTTTTGAAGATTTTGATATAAAATTTGGTAGGTTTTTAAGGATTTTGAAAGGTTACAAGATAATCAATTTTTTTAAAGATTCCTGGGAAAACTTAAAGTGATTTTTTAGTACAAAAAATATATTTTTAAGAGAATGTTTAAAAATCCTCATTTTGGAAACTTTTCGTATTACGCATGCGTCGCGCCTACAGCTGCAATAAGCTACCGTTGGCGCGCTTATTTAAAATGATTAAATGTAGAAGAAAATTGTTTGCAACAAATAATACGTCTACAATTATTAAAACTAATTCTTTGAACACAAAAAAGACTTATAAAGTGAAACGTAAAATAATTATATGATTTTTATTCCTCAGAAATAAATAATCGACTTTAAATTTAAAGAAAGGGATACCTTTTTTATTACAAATATATATTAAAAATCATTTTTAATATCTTTATGCACTTTACAAATATTATTTGTTGAAAACAATTATAAGCAAAAAAGAAAACAAAATTAATGATTTTAAATAAGCGCGCCAAAGGTAACCAATCCAGTTGTTGACGCGACGCATGCGCAATACGAAAAAATAACAAATTTGGGAGCACTGAGTAATACTCTGAAAGCAGGAGTTTTGTCTCAAAAGCGGCAAGTTTAAACTTATTGAAAGAAAGCAGGAGCAAGGGTTTTAAAAAATTTAAATATATATTTTTCTAAAATTAAAAATTTAACTGTTGATTTTTTTTAAATATTCAGCAACATTTTACTTTTCATGCAAAATGAGCAATTATTATCAATCAAATATTAAAGACTAAACAATTTTAAACCAAATTATTTGAAATAGAAAGCCTTGAATCGTCAATATTTCATATTGTTAAATGAAAACTTTGAAAGTTACAATTTTATTTGTTCTAGTTAACAAATTTTTAATATGTAAGGGAAATTATTGAATTTTGATGCATAAATAACAATTGAACATTTATCAATTTGGAAAACATTTAAGTTAGTTGAAGAGATAATAATAATAAAAAACTAAATTTAGATTTTTGAAGATTTTGAAGTAAAATTTTTTAAGGATCTTTAAAGGTTTTAAGAAAATAAATTTTTTTCCTCAATTTTGCTGGGAAAATTTGAAACGATTTTTTATTTTGAAAAATTAATTTCAAGAGAATATTTAAAAAGATTATTTAAAAAATTTTTGCTTAATAATGAAGGACAAATGAACAATTATTGATTGAGATAATAATCGAGTAAGCTTAAAATACATTTAGAAGTTTTGAAAAGATTCCAAAATAATTTAAAACGTGACAAGATTTCAAAACATTTAAAACACAATGTAGATTTTTGAAGATTCTGAACACAAAATTTATTATTTTCTTTAAGCATTTTAAAAGGCTTAGAAATAAATGGAAATTTTGCATCAAAATTCCTAGAAAAACTAACAATAAATTTTTGTTAAGAAAATTAATTTAAAAAGAAAATTCAATAAGATTTCCAAAATTTTCAAAAAAGAATCTCGATGATTTCAAGGTAATTTTTTTACTTTTGCAGTATTTTCAAAAAATTGTAGGAAAAATTCGAGTTCCAAGATAATAAAATTATTATTAGATTCCTGGAAAATTTTTTTATGATTTTTTTCAAACAAATTTTAATGTTAAAATTAATGTTTCTAGCTTATGATGGCTTGAGATATATAATTTTGATAATTTATAAATTTTTTGATTCTTTCTTCAATTCATAGCATCGAAAATTATAGCGTCCATTTCTATTTTTCTAATCTTTTAACTGTATACAATGTATAAAAGTTAAAATTTGAAATTATACAGTTTAGCGGCTTTTAATTGAAAAAATTTCAATTAAAAAGTTTTTTATAACATCCAGTGAAAAAATTTTTATATAACATTTTACATTATAGATCTTGAATTTTTCTCAGTTTTATCATGCACATAAATATTAAATTTTTCTTACTCTTGAACTTGAATGGTTTGAAATAATAAGAAAATATATAAAAAAACGTTGATAAATATTATAAATGTTTTCATATTGTGTTTTGATAATAATAAAAATAAAAAAGACGGAAGAAATAAAAAAAAAAGAAGGAAGGGGATTTGGTTGGTTGCCTTCTCATTTTTCTTTCCTCTTTTTTTTCCAAAGAAACAAAATTTTTTTTTTTCTTAGGAATTGCAATAGAAGCATTTTGTGGTGGTTGTACAAATTTGATCGTTGGATTCTTGTTTTATTTTCGGGACTATACATTAGTTTAGAATAATCCTAACGGTAAGTAGATCCGGTGACGATTGATAAGTAAAAAAAAAGGCAAACCGTTCGGTTACTCAAGTTGGAATCTTGGACCTCACTACCTTATACCATCTCTTCTCCCCACTTTTCTGTCCATTGATTTAATGAATATGCTTACAGAAGTTGGCTTCAGTCTCTCTCAGTCTCTCTGGAAATACCGTCTTTATCGCATGCTAAAAAAGTGATTGTTGAGCAACAAAACCAAAACAAACGTAGGACAATTTAAAAGTTGGAAATGATATTTCTGATGCCAATATCTGTTATTATCTTTATCTTCCACAATTCTTTGGTAAAGTACATTTCACATATTTATTAATAAACTACTTAATATGATAATAAACTAGCTGTGAATTCGATCTCGAGTGTTACAACTTTGTTTGTATTTATAATTATATAGTGCTCATTTCACGAGCACTTTGCTTCCCGTTAGCAAATGTATTTTCTTCCTCATTGAGGAAGCATTAGTTATTTTTTTCAATAATAGACAAACCAGTCTTCATTTTGATCAATTTAAAAATACAAATTTACAAAAAATGCAAAATAATACAAACAATTTTTTTAATACAAAGACAAATCAGACAAATCAAATTTTGTATTCAAAATTATAATTTTTTGAGCTGGAAAAGGCAAGGGAAAAGTTCTGCCGCGCCCCATCCCTTTCCGGGCTTAATGATTTCTTCAGAAAAATTGTCAGAATTACTCTATTTGAAAATTTAGGATCAAAAAGTCTTTTCTATTCATGCGTCAACTTTGAGTTATGACGATGAAAATAGTTTTTCTGTTTGAAACAGATGATTCAAATATTATAAATCAGCATAACTTCCTTAATCTCCAATAAAGTGTATTAATATTATAGATCAATAGATTTGCCTCAAATCAAGGTATCTTTTCCGTCCATGCATCAACTTTGAATTACGTTAGTGAAAAAAGTTTTACTATAAAAAACCGATTTTCAAAATATATAAATTACCATGACTTCCCTACTCTTCAATAAAATGTATTGATATTATAGGCAGATCGATTCTTCTCGAACCAAGGAATCTTTTATATTCTTGCATCAACTTCGAATTGTGTTGAAGAAAAAAGTTTTACTATAAAAAACCGTATTTCCAAATATTATGCATTACCATAGCTTCCTTACTCTTCAATAAAATGTTTCAATATTATTGGTCAATCGATTCGTTTCGAATCAACACATCTTTTCTGTTCTTGCATCAACTTTGAATTATGTTAGTCAAACAGGTTTTAGCATAAAAAAAAACAATTTTCAAAATATATAAATTATCATAACTTCCCTACTCTTCAATAACATGTATTAATATTGTAGGTCAATCAATTCGTCTCGAATTAACACATCTTTTCTGTTGTTGCATCAACTTTGAATTATGTTAATGGAATAAGATTTACTATAGAATACCAATTTTCGAAATATATAAATTACCATAACTTCCCTGCTCTTCAATCAAATGTATTAATATTATGGGTCAATCGATTCGTCTCGAATCAACACATCTTTTCTGTTGTTGCATCAACTTTGAATTGTGTTAATGAAAAAAGTTTCACCATAAAAAACCGATTTAAAAAATATATAAATTACCATAACTTCCCTGCTCTTCAATAAAATGTATTAATATTATAAGTCAATCGATTCTTCTCGAACCAAGGAATCTTTTATATTCCTGCATCAACTTTGAATTATGTTGAAGAAAAAAGTGTTACTATAAAAAACCGTATTTCCAAATATTATGCATTACCATAGCTTCCTTACTCTTCCATAAAATGTATCAATATTATTGGTCAATCGATTCGTTTCGAATCAACACATCTTTTCTGTTGTTGCATCAACTTTGAATTATGTTAATGGAATAAGATTTACTATAGAAAACCAATTTTCGAAATATATAAATTACCATAACTTCTCTACTCTTAGATAAAATGCATTAATATTATAGATCAATCGATTCGTCTCAAACCAAGGAATCTTTTTTATTTCTGCGTCAACTTTGAATTATGTTTAAGAAAAAAGTTTCACTATAAAAAACCGTATTTTCAAATATTATGCATTGCCCTAGCCTCCTTACTCTTCAATAATAGTATATTGTGCTACAAGTTGAAAAAGCGAGAGATTTAAAACGAGTGTGAAGTTAGCTACCCGAGCGGAGCGAGGGTGGCTATCACACGAGTTTTAAATCGTCGCTTTTTCAATGTGTGGGACACGATACTTTTTCTATAATTTGTTAAAAAGTGCTAGTTTTTGTTTACCTGTTTTTTGTGTAAAAAGAAGGCGATTTTTTGTCGATTGACGCAACAATGACAATGGCAATAATATGGCAGTAATAATAAGCTGGTTCTCACAATTGAATAGTTGGCCCATAAAGTTGAGGGCTTCAAAACTTCCGATTTTTCGTGAAAAAAACCAAGCACAGTATTTTCGGAGAAACTGACGGTGTTTTTTTGCTTTTGCCAAGTGACAAAAGTACATACAAAATACACAACTCGAGACTTTTCAGGAAATTGCTTTTAGGTTAGGGACGACAGTCGGAAAATAGAATGAAGTTGGCTGCGCACGATGCACGAGTCCACCCGAGGCAACACGAACCCACCCGAAATAACATTTACTTTTTCCACTGTGCCTCACTTTTATCACTGTCCATTTACTTTTTCCACTGCATCTGTCCACTTTTGTCACTGTTGCCCGGAAAGGTCGGCACTGCGCATGCGCCACGTCATCGAGCAAAAATCGGTAACTTTTTACACCAAAAACAGGTGGAAAAACTGGCACTTTTTCGCGAATTATAGAAAAAATGTATTAATATTATAGGTCAATCGATTTGTCTCGAATCTACACATCTTTTCTGTTCTTGCATCAACTTTGAATTATGTTAATGAAAAAAGTTTTACTAGAAAAAACCGATTTTCAAAATATATAAATTACCATAACTTCCCTACTCTTCAATAAAATGTATCAATATAATTGATCAATCGATTCGTCTCGAACCAAGGAATCTTTTATATTCTTGCATCAACTTTGAATTATGTTGAAGAAAAAAGTTTTACCATAAAAAACCCGTGTTTTCAAATATTATGCACTACCATAACTTCCTGAATCTTCAATAAAATGTATCAATGCTACGGGTCAATCAACTCGTCTTGAATCAACACAACTTTTCTATTCTAGCATCAACTTTAAATTATGAGAATGAGAAAATTTTGACTATAAAAATCGATTTTAATAATATATAAATTACCATAGCTTCCTTACTCTTCGATAAAATGTATTAATATAAGGCCAATCGATTCGTCTCGAATCAACAGATCTTTTCTGTTCTTGCATCAACTTTGAATTATATTAATGAAAAAAGTTTTACTATAAAAAAACGATTTTCAAAAAATATACATTACCATAACTTCTCTACTCTTCAATAAAATGTATTAATATTATAGGTCAATCGATTCGTCTTGAACCAATGAATCTTTTACATTCTTGCATCAATTTTGAAATATGTTGAAGAAAAAAGTTTTACTATAAAAAAAAGATTTTCAAAATATATAAATTACCGTAACTTCCCTACTCTTCAATAAAATTTATTAATATTGAAGGTCAATCGATTCGTCTCGAACCGAGGAATCTTTTATATTCTTGCATCAACTTTGAATTATGTTGAAGAGAAAATTTTTACTATAAAAAACCGTATTTCCAAATATTATGCATTTCCATAGCTTCCTTACTCGTCGATAAAATTTATTAATATTATAGGTCAATCGATTCGTTTCGAATCTACACATCTTTTCTGTTCTTGCATTAACTTTGAATTATGTTAATGAAAAAAGTTTTACCATAAGGTGCAGGCGGTGAAAGAGTTTGTGTACCTGGGCTTCTTGTTTCGGAGGAATGGCGGAGTGGATGGTCACATAAAAGAGAGAGTGAGGAGGGCAAATGTGGTGATGAGGCAGGTGTGGGGGTTGGGAAAGAAGTTATTCGCAGATGATTTTGGGAGGAGAATGAAATTGTTTGACTCACTAGTGATGAGTGTGCTATTGTATGGAGTAGAGGTGTGGGGGTGGAAGGAAAGCGAAGAGGTAAATAGGATGCAGGAGAGGTATGTAAAGTGGACACTGGGGTTGGCAAGGAACACGCCTAATTATATTGTCAGGAGGGAGACGGGGAGAACGAGTGTAGGGATTCTAGCGGGGAGTCGAGCGTGTAAATATGAGGAGAAATTTTTGGAAGAGGGGAGAAGTAAGCTGGTTAGGGAGTGTTGGTGGGAGAAGGAGAACAGGAGAGGGGGTGGGAAGATGGAGGTTGAAAGAGAAAGGTATTTTAGAACGAATGGACTGCATATTGATGAATTGAGTTGAATTAACCAACGGCCATACCACGCTGAAAAACCCAGTTCTCGTCAGATCACTGAAGTTAAGCAGCGTTGGACGTGGTTAGTACTTGGATGGGTGACCATTCAAGAATACTGACATGAGTGCTGTTGGCACATCGTGGGTGTGGTGAGCCCACACTTGTAGTTATTTATAACTACAAGAAAAACCTAGAAACACTACCCGAATCGGGTAGTGTCACGCCTACCCTGAAAGGGAAATGGTTTAATGGTATAAGTAAATAAGAGAAGGATGCATGAGGAAGGAAGGAAGGTATATGAGTTGGTTAAGAAAAACAGCATGGAGAGAGAGAAGACAGCAGGGGAAGAGAGAATAAGAGAGACAAGGTTTAATGGGAACTACGTGTGGATTATGCCAAGGGCGAGAGCGCAATATTTGTGTGAGAAAGGAGAGAAAGGAAGTCAGGAGCTTATAGCGAGGATGAGATGTGGGTGCATGGAGGGTTTCAATAGGTTCTGGCTCGATAGGGAAAAGAGGATGTGTGAACTATGTGGGAAGGGGGAGGCAAGAGTGGAGCACTGGTTGGAGGAGTGCGTGGAGGTGGAAAGGAGTGGGATAAGCATGGAGGTATTGATGCACGAAAGGGGGGACAAAAGGGCAGTAGCATGGGTGAAGGGAGTATTGGGTAAGATGGAGAAGAAGAGAAGGAAGGAGGAAGAGGAATGGAGAAGGAAAGATTGTAAATAGAGGAGGAAGTAAATATAAGTAATTGTAAATATTGTAAATAGTAGATAAGTATTAGGTATTAGTCGCGGAGGCAGAGTTTGGTAATGCGAGGCAAGCAAGAAAGTAGGGAATGCGAGCGAGGCGAGGCGAAGCGAGGAAGGCAATGCGATAAGAGCGAGCGGCGTCAGATATAAGGTGTGGAAGGATGTTAGTTTTAAGGGTTAGTTGTAAGAAAATTCTGTAAAAAATGGAAGTGTAAGCAAGTCAATTTTTTAAGGCCAGCAGGCTAAAAAATAAACGTTTATCTTCCATAACTTCCCTACTCTTCAATGAAATGTATCAATATAATGGGTCAATCGATTCGTCTCGAACCAAGGAATCTTTTATATTCTTGCATCAACTTTGAATTATGTTGAAGAAAAAAGTTTTACTATAAAAAACCCGTGTTTTCAAATATTATGCACTACCATAACTTCCTGAATCTTTAATCAAATGTATCAATGCTACGGGTCAATCGACTCGTCTTGAATCAACACAACTTTTCTATTCTAGCATCAACTTTAAATTATGAGAATGAGAAAATTTTTACTATAAAAATAGATTTTAATAATATATAAATTACCATAGCTTACCTACTCTTCGATAAAATGTATTAATATGAGGTCAATCGATTCGTCTTGAACCAATGAATCTTTTATATTCTTGCATCAATTTTGAAATATGTTGAAGAAAAAAGTTTTAATATAAAGAAAAAGATTTTCAAAATATATAAATTACCGTAACTTCCCTACTCTTCAATAAAATTTATTAATATTAAAGGTCAATTGATTCGTCTCGAACCGAGGAATCTTCTATATTCTTGCATCAACTTTGAATTATGAGAATGAGAAAATTTTTACTATAAAAATCGATTTTTAAAATATATAAATTACCATAACTTTTCTACTGTTTAATAAAATGTATTAATATTGCAAGTCAATCGATTCGTCTCGAAACAAGGAATCTTTTATGTTCTTGCATCAACTTTGAATTATGTTGAAGAAACCATTTTTACTATAAAAAACCGATTTTCGAAATTAGTGATGCATTCGAGACGATTTCGAGAAAATTCGAGATTTTCTTGAAAGATGTTCAGGTGAACTGAAAACTTCATGGAGATTCAGAACCTCGGATAAAAAATTTCGAGATCTCGAGTCGAGAATCTCGAAACTTTTTATTCGAGATTCTCGATCTCAAGGAAGATTTGAGTTCACCTGAACATGTTTCAAGAGAATCTCGAATTTTCTCGAAAACGTCTCGAATGCATCACTATTCAAAATATATAAATTACCATAACTTCCCTACTCTTTGATAAAATGTATTAATATTGCAGGCCAATCGATTCGTCTCGAAAACAAGGAATCGTTTATATTCTTGCATCAACTTTGAATTATGCTAATGAAAAAAGTTTTACTATAAAAAACCCGATTTTTTAAATATTATTGAGTGCTGAAAAAAATGCAATAAATATTTTTCGAAATCCTTCGGTCAGTTTCAAGATGTTAGTGGTGAAAAAAAGCTTTCCAAAATTCATTAACTTATCTGCAACCGTTTTCAAGTTATCGTGTTCACAAAAAAGTTTGACATCCACACACACACAGTTACACACACACACACACATACACACATCCGAACAATTGCTTAAAACATTTTATTAGACATTTTTAAATTGAGGAAGGTTTAATCAAATGAATTTAAAAATTTTGTTTGTTTGTTTTTGTTACCATTACAAAGCTTCCTCTTTGAGGAAGAAAAATAATTAAATTAAGGATAAGGCAGTCCACTTTTTTTTTGAATTCTCATTCAGATCGCCCGGACATTTTTTCGAATCCACAAAAAAATAAATCTTTTTTTTGTTTTGAAAAAAGTTATATTTAGAGGTGGCGCAAGCCCCATGAAGTTAAACAGGTATTTCCCATATTAAAATATCACTTTTCAAATATTTCCCCCATAATTCTGTTTTACAGGGACCCAAAGAACCCCATAAATGAAAAAATGGGTTTTGCTAGTTTTTGGAGCTTTATACTGATAATTAGATGTTTATATAAATTGTTTAAACAATTTATTATTGTTCTTAGCAAATTTTCTCTTAGAATAGATATAGAAGGTCGGGTTTTTTTTAATTTCCACTTCTTATCCCATTTTCAATTAGAGTGAGGTAATAGAAGTTCATTATTGTTAACGAACATAATTGTTGTAACAATTTATTATTGTTTCTCTGAAATTTTTAATTATTTGTCCACTTTTCAATCTTCAATATGGATCATATTAAATGTAAATTTCCTTGAACTAGTTACTGAGGGTCTTTTTTTAAAATTATTATTGATATTTATTATTTTTTCCTAACTAAAAAGTCAAATAAAAGCTAAAAATTTCAGAGAAATCCGTAACTTTCTACCACTGGTCTAAGAGAATATAGTTATAAACAATAATAAATTGTTTATATAATTGTGTTTTTCAAATTTCATGAATTATTATTTGGCTAAGTGAAAAATGGACAAAAATGTAAGAATTTCAGAAAAAACCAAAAAAATCTAGCATTAATATAGGAGAAGATAGTTGAAAATAATAATAACTTATTTAAATAAATAAACTTGTTAAATTGCATTAATGATTTAAATATTTAACGTCTTTTCAGACTAGATGGAGCTATGAAAGAAAAATTATTTTAAATAATTTTTGTCTGAAAGAAGATCTCCTTTCGCTCCGCTGGGAATCGAACCACAGAGCTACTGATTTCCGGTCAGGTGCTTTCCCATTAAGGTACTAGAGAGATGGAGAAAAGAAACTTTTTTCAGAAATACACGCATTATTTTGCTAGATGGTACAAATCAAATTTTTCAAGGAATCTGTATTATCATTAGAGAATAACAGAAAATATTTAACGTCTTTTCAGACTAGATGGAGCTATGAAATAAAGTAGTTCTGTGGTTCAATTCCCAGCGGAGCGAAAGGAGAAGATCTTTTTTTCGGGAAAAAATTAATCTTTTCTGTTGAAAATTTAACTCTTTTTTTATAATTTATGTAATTTGTTCAAAATTCTTTGTTTTTCTGGTAGAGAATTGATTTTTTTTGTGCTAGAAATTGAAATGTTTTTGATTTAAAATAAAAATACTGTTTAGTTTAAAATTGAAAACTCAACTTTTTATACGTTGAATATTCAACTAATTTATTAAAAATTAATTTTTTTAATTTGAAATTTAACAATTTGGTTTAAAATTCAACCTTTTTTTTTGAAAATTAACTTTTTTGTTGAAAATTCATATTACTGGGTTGCAGATTAGGGTGGTCCAAAAATGCATTGAGATTTTTTTTTTAATTTTCATGCATATTGCCCTCGAATTTTTTCGTATATACAGAAAAATAAATGCATTTTTTGAAATTCTGTTGAGAGGTTCCACAAACCCCATGAAGTTTAACACGTATTTCCCATAAGACGTTTTTGTAAATTTTATCCAGAATCGTCAGTATAAGGTGAATCGAGTTGAAACTTGAAATTTCTTCTCAAAATTAGCCATAGAAAACGAATCAAATATTACTTTTTAAATGTCACTCCCATAAGTATGTTTTATTAGGTCTCAAAAAAATCCCATAAATGAAAAAATGGATTTTGTGGTTTTTGGCATTAGTTTGTCCACTTTTCACTTAGGGCGAAGTAAAAGTTGATAAAATTAATTATTAATTAATGAAATAAAAATAATTGTCTACAAAAATTACTTTTCATTAATTAATTCTTACCTCGCTCTAAGTGAAAAGTGGGCAACAATTTGAATATTTCGGTTTGAATAGATTAGTATTTTAGAAAATAAATGCAACGCTCTACCATTATTCTACGAGAATATTATTATAAATAATAAAAAATTATTTTAACAATTATTTCTATTAAACTGTATTGATTGTTATACATTTATTATTATTGTGGATTCCAGTTTCTCCAGCAGGTGAAATGCTTTCCTAATATTATCACCAAACAAGCCGTTAACCTGATGCCATCTGATGATGATTGTCCAAAAAACAGCCTTTGTGAGAATCCACCTGGTTACCCAAAAGAATATATTCGTCAAGCACTTGTAAGTGGAGAAAGTTGATTAAATCACTGGTTGAATCAGTATTTTGAATTATCACTGGTGAACCAGTGATTTTCCCATTTTGACTGGATGAACCAGTAAGTGACTCAACTAAGACAGCGTCACTGAATATACCAGTGACACCAAACGATTGATTCAACCAGTGTGTGAATGAATGAATTGGGAGATTATTATTAATAATTATTATTAGTATATTTTACGGCTTAGTATCTACAGTGAATTATTTGAAGACAAAAACCACAATATGAAGAATCTGAATTTTATTTTCACTTTCAGATGAACAAATGTAATCCTTAATACCAAAAAAAATTTTGTTAACATTCAACTAGAAATTTCTTCACTTTTTATATAAAATTTTTTCTTTTTATATAACTTTTTTAATGTTTACAATATTCATTGCTTTTTAGCTGAGAGACAGAAAAATCGAACTTCGTCCTACAGATTTATATTTTTCACCCCAAAGTGCATATGCACCTGAATCTGCTGATACTATTAACCCCATTATGAGATCGGGTTTTGTAACATCACAACATTTGGTAAGATAAATCTGTATCAGATAATATATTACACTTCTAATGATAACTGGATTCTGTATTGACCTACTGCTCTCTTTTGAACTGAACCAGTGAAATTGTCACTGGTTTATAAGATTCTTCTGCTGGAGGATAACTCTCGGTGATCCAATCTTCTTCTCTGAGGCATATGGTGAAGAGCCATGTTTATTGTTGTAGAATTATCTTCATTTTCGTTCCCTTTTTTTTATTGATGGATTTAAACAAAGCTCGAGAGAGGGTCAGGCGTTCGCAGTAATAATGCGCGATTTCATGAACAAAAATATTTTCTTTATTTCTCGAAGACAGGATTACAATCTTGACAAATGTGTCGGTAAAATGTCATTATGTGTTCTAATACTGACTAGCGAAAATAGCATTAAAACGGAAATCAACGCGCGGCTGCACGCTGGCAATGGGTGCTATTATGCAGCAAACACGCTACTAAAATCGCGATTGCTATCTAGAAACATCAAAGTAAGAATTTACAAAACAATAATAATGCCGCTCGTCATGTACGGGTGTGAAACGTGGGCGCTGACGAAGGGAGTGGAGAATAGGTTTAGAATTTTCGAAAATAAAGTACTTAGAAAAATTTATGGTCCAAAGAGGGACGAAGAGACTGGTGAATGGAGAAAACTGCAGAATGATGAGCTGCATGCTCTCTACGGGTCAGCAAATATTAATAGTTATGAAAGCGCGTAAATTAAGATGGGCGGGGCATGTAGCAAGAATGGGCACTGAAAGAACAGTCGCGCAAGTTTTAAGAGGGAAACCGACTGGTAAGAGACCTCTAGGCAGACCGAGAAATAGATGGGAGAAAAATATAAGGGATGATCTAAAAGAACTAGGACATGATTACTTAAACTGAATGGAGGATGCACAGGATAGAGATGCGTGGCGGTTTCGGGTAGATGAGGCAATGAACTTTCGAGTTCAAATTGCTAATCGATAATAATAATAATAATCATAATGTGGATCAATACGTCTATAAAACTATTCGCTTCACATTTACTCTATCCGTATGTGTATATATGTATACTATCAATGGTTAGGTTGAAAAGATCACAATTTGAATTGGTTTTCCGGCGTACAAATGAAGTATGGGTTCTCCATGAATGAACTCCGATGCTTCTGTAATGGAACCAAAATTGGACCTAAGACAAAAAATAATCACTATTATGAATTTACTATGATTTATAACACGCCACAGAATGGTGGACAAATTAAATCATAGCTGCCAATCACGTTTGGCTTATAGCAGACAAATTGGGTAGGCTGCCAGAATATTATTAGAACTAGCGATTATCAGGACGCTCCAGACTAAGCTGGCGGATACCTAAACCAGTGCTCCCAACGCGGGCACCTTGAACTACTGCGCATGCGATGCATAAGGCGCTTTATTGGCTGCCGTTCGCGCGCTTATTTGAAACGTAAAAAAATACAATTTTTTTTATTCATTATTTATATTCAAAAATAATTATATTCTAACATGTTCAAGTGGTACGTGGATGGTTTCTAAAATTTTCTGAGCATTAGGTTAAAAAATAAAATGAGACTTCAGTAAATAAACATGATATTTTTTATTTACTGAATACTCATTTTATTTTTCAACCTAATGCTTAGAATATAATAAAAACCATCAACGTACCACTTGAGCACGTTAAAATATAATTATTTTTAATTAATAATAATGAATAAAAAAATTGTATTTTTTAACATTTCAAATTAGCGCGCGAACTGCAGCCAATGAAGCGCCTTATGCATCGCATGTGCAGTAGTGCAAGGTGCCCCCATTGGGAGCACTGACCTAAACTCGCAGAACCAACGTTGATGAGGGACTCGCCCAACCATGATCTAAGAATACACGGTCTAGCCACGCGCAACTAAAAAAAAGTTAACCAATAGGAAGAATTCTACCACAGGCGGCCATATTGGATAAGTTAGCGCGCGAGAATGTAGTATATTTGAAACGACGTAAATGTCATGAGAGAAGATTTCAAGTAAAAGATAAAGTAATTGTACAATTTATAAATCAATTAAATTAGTTTAAAAATAATGTAATAGATAATATAAAATATTTGAAAATATATAACTTATTATCCTTGTAATGTAGAAGAAATATGGATACAATAACCTCTCAATGCACATGACAAATTTTACCTTTTAACGCAAATGGAATAAAGTACCATTGCCTGAAAAGAAAAAAGAAGTTTGTTCTGGGTCTCAGAGCACAAATAAATAAATGAAAAATATCGATATCACAGTCTGTATTATGATAATATCAGTTTTTATAATTCGTATATACATGTACGTAAATGCTAAAAAAACCTCTCATTGTACACAGAGAAACATATACACACCTCATATTCGTAGGAAATAATGAATTTACAATATATAATAATTAAATAATTATACAAGTTTTTCAGCGTATAATTTAAAATGATATAATCATATGATACGAAATTCTACAGTTGTAATTTCATGAAGGATATTTCAAATATTATAGGAAAAATTATACGAATAATTATCTATAAAAGTATAGGAAAATAATTATAGACATAAATAATTTTAAAATATTGAAATAATCAACGCCAAAAATAGACAAAAAGTATAAATGAATAATGTATTCTGAACAATTCACACAAAAGTACATAAAGAATTGACATATTGAAAGAAGTTTTGACAATTTTTCATGTAATACTGTGTAAGTATTTAAAAATAAATCATTAATTTATACTTCTACATTTTGAACTAATTACTTCAATATTTTTATATTATTCATTCCTGTAATTATTTTCCTATAATTTTTTCTATAATCGTTCCTATAATTTTTCCTATAATATCGAAAAAATTATAGGAAATTAATTATATGAAAATCATCATAGGCTTATAATAATTTTCCGATCATACTTAAGGGTTATGCTATTTCAGGTTAATATTATATTAATTGTGTTAGTATAACAATGTTTGCAGTTGAAACCAATTCACAAAGCAGACTTCACGATAAGAAGAGCATATATATACCATTAAACCATTTCCCTTTCAGGGTAGGCGTGACACTACCCGATTCGGGTAGTGTTTCTAGGTTTTTCTTGTAGTTATAAATAACTACAAGTGTGGGCTCACCACACCCACGATGTGCCAACAGCACTCATGTCAGTATTCTTGAATGGTCACCCATCCAAGTACTAACCGCGTCCAATGCTGCTTAACTTCAGTGATCTGACGAGAACTGGGTTTTTCAGCGTTTTTCAGAATCTAAATGTCCATGAATAGGCGATTTTTTCGCGAGCTTGGTAACCTCCGGAGGAAGAAGAAAGATCGAAATTTATTTAATGGCACTGCCCAACCCCGTGTGTTTTATGCGAATAAACCTTCGTGGTGAAAAATTCATCTTTTTGGTTGTAAATTCAATTATTCTACTTAAAGATTCACTATTCCACTTGAAAATTCATCTTTTTGGTTTAAAATTTAAGGATTCATCATTCCACTTGAAAATTCATCACTTTGTTCCAAAGTGTAATTATTTTTTTGAAAATTATTGTTTGTTAACTATTCCTGTTTTGGTTGAAGAATGACATTTTTTAATAGGGAAATCGTCTTTGTAGATGCAAATTAATATTCTTGGTTTAAACTTCCATTACTGGAGTTGGAGATTCATAATTTCATTAAATTGATTCATTAAATTCATCTTTTTGGTTTAGAATTTGAGGATTCATCATTCTACTTGAAAATTCATCACTTTATTCCAAAGTGGAATTATTTTATTGAAAATTATTTTTTGTTAAGAATTCCTGTTTTGGTTGAAGAATGACATTTTTCAATAGGGAAATCCAATTCTCATACAATTGAGCTTGTCCGTAATAATAAATTGTCTACTTTTGGACTGAATGATTTTTTGACTATTTTTAATTGTGCCACTTTTACATTATTTACAATCGATAATCAGAGATATAATCCACGGAAAATATATTAAAAAAATTAGACATATGTACGTGCAAACTGGAAATTGCCTTAGAAGGTTATGTTTACAATTACAGCTACTTCGTACACTTATTAAAGTACACTTACCCATATGTATAATACAACTTTATAATACACGAAAATATTCATCCTTGCCGGACGGCCATGTTATATTCACTTTCAAACTTGTATTTTCGATACAAACTCCACTCCAATTTACACAAAGTTGATCTTAACACGTTGCACTTGCACAAACGGATAGCGTCAGCAATGTCCGCTTCTTCCACGTCATTTGAATATTGAGAATTTTCGCAGGTATTGACATTGATTTACAAAATAGTCATAATTCATGATTTCAAATCTTTTGATTGAAGACCGAGACGCTAACGGTTGCTATGATAACGAAATGGCGGCCGGTGGTAGAACGCGCGAGTGGGGACGAAACTGGGAGAGCTTACGGCCAGACCGTGCATTCTTAAAGCATGTGCCAGACGAAGCTGGTAGATGCTTGTCGCTCCAAGGGATTGGAGGATACCTCGCCAGACTAGCTGGCGGATAAGCATGATCCAATTCACTCATGGTCTAGCCAAACAACGTCCCATTTTCGTCCAAATCGCGCATACCAGCTCCGCGGCCATGTTGGTTACCATTCAACACAGCCGCCAGCTGTACATTTATTCAATATGGCGGTGTAGCTGGTATCGTTGATGATTGGCTGCAATTTTTTTTACTTGCGCGTGGCTAGACCTGGTGTGAATTGGATCATGCGGATAAGTGCCGTTCTCAGGTCTTGCACGGCCTTATGAAGTCCTTTCCCTACTCCCGGTTGCCCGGTGGAGGTGGTTGTTACCGTAGTGGCGTGAGACGGCTGTGATTGGTAGCACTGCCTCACGTGGTTTGACGCTCTCAGCGAAGTGGGGCGCGCTTACCGCGTTGAGTGCTGACTGACCGTACTGCCCGCGCGTTTGGGCTTCACACCAGTGGTGCTTATCTGGTAATTTATTAATTATGTCCATACTCATATTATTACTAACAGGCTCTCTGCAGATATCTGACGATGTATTTTTATCGACCTTTGACTGGATTTCACTATCAAAACCATTTTTCACATCAATTACGACTGCCATTTTTATGTGACCTCGACCTTTTTGCATCTTTGTATGAGATTTGCACCTTGCTGTTGTACATACATAGCAATTGCACATATCACTATTTTCACGCCCCTCACCACTTGGGTTTCACTTTGAACGACACGTTGACGTAATGACGGTTCTTCCCACAGTTAGGCGCAATATATTATATCCTTGAATATTAAAACCAGTGAACCTCACTGGTTGAACCAGCGACGGAATTCCACTGCATGAACCAGTGGAATCTCATTGATTGTCAGTGACAAACTTCTGGCTGCTTCAAACAGTGAGATTTCACTGGTTTATTTTGAGAGAACTGTTCAACTTTTGATGTACTAGAATACCACTGGCACTAGTTGTTGGTAAGTAGTAGGCAGTACAGAACAAAGTTATCATTAGCGGTTCTTCTAGTACTGAAACAGTACCACAATCTCGTGCATATTCTAGTTTTTATTTTTATATTTTAGGGGAATAACGAAAATCGTACTGTTCAAGTGTATGATGCAGATAATGTTGTGGAATATCCTGCTCCAAGACATGGCACACCTACAGTGTTGGTAAACTGAAACTATGGACGAATATTAAACATCTACCCAAAAATGGGTTTCCTATTAATTTTTTCAATTTTATATTATTTAAATAGGCTACATCATTTTCTTTTGTTCTAGAAACAGCACTCTTTATATTCCGGTACGAAAGAAGTTGAAAATTATACCCCTCAAATCAATGTGAGTATTTTTTATCATATCTTAAATTTCAAAAAAAAATGTTAATAATAAAAAATTAGTCCAATGCGGTGCACAGTGCGGTTAAATAGGAAATAGCGGTTCAAAAACTTGAGCCCACATTTCTCTGTCGATTCTGCTATTTTTTTTTTTTTTTATTAAAGCTCATTAAATTCTGAAGAACTTTGTCGATTCGATTATTGAAACTAAAGCTTTCTTCATTGTTATTTAATTTTCATCATTCAAAAAACAATATTTTATATATTTTTACTACCTGATTGCCTCATTCACTTATATTTTCTCAAAAAGCTTTCACGACTTTTTTTCTTGATGTCTTATTACAACTAAACACTGGAAGATCACTTTCATGAATGTTGTAAAGAATTATTGTTAAAAAATGCATTATTCAAATTCATTATTAAATTAAATTACTCATGATTAAATTCATTACTGAAATTCAATTTTCATAAACAAAATAACTTGATTTACCTTATTCCTTTATATTTTCTAAACAAGTATTTTTAAATGTCTTCTTACAAATAAAAACTGAAAGGTTGCATTTATGATTGTTATAAGTAATTATCACAACAAAAATTATTATTTAAATTGATTAATAAATTAAAATTTGTTATTGAATTCATTATTCAAATTCAATTATAATAAACAAATTCATTAGATGATTTGCCTCATTCATACATATTTTCCTAAAGTGTGTTCTTTAAATGTGGCATTACAACTAAACACTGGAAGATTACATTTATAATTGTTATAAATAATTATCATTAAAAAATCATTATTTGAATTCATTATTGAATTGAATTTTGCATTATCAGATTTATTATTCAAATTCAATTATAATAAACAAATCCGTTAGCTGATTTGACTCATACAAAGATATTTTCTTAAAACGTTTTTTGTCCAATGTGTCATTACAACTAAACACAGGAAGATTACATTTATAATTGTTATACAGAATTATCATTGGAAAAGCATTATTCGAATTCATTTTTGAATTAAATTTTTCATTATCAGATTTATAATTCAAATTTAATTATAATAAGCAAATTCATTAGCTGATTTGCCTCATTCATTGATATTCTCTTCAAAAGTTTTTTTTTTACAATGTGTCATTACAACTAAGCACTGGAAGATTACATTTATAATTGTTATAGGTAATTATCATTCGAAAAATCATTATTTAAATTAATTAATTAATTTATTCAGTTATTGATTAATCAAATTCCATTTTTAACAAATTCATTAGCAGGTTCGTCGCATTCATCGATATTCTCTCATAAAGGTATTTTTTTTTCGATGTGTTACTTCAACTAAACATTGAAAGATTACCTTTATAATTGTTATAAATAATTTTTATTGAAAAGAAAACATTATTCAAATTCATTATTAAAATAAATGTTTTATCAATAAATTCATTATTTAAATTCAATTATAATAAACAAATTCATTAGCTGATTTGCCTCATTCGCAGATATTTTCTCAAAACCTTTCTTTTTACAATCTGTCATTACAACTAATCACTGGAAGATTACATTTATAATTGTTATATATAATTATCATTAAAAAATCATTATTCAAATTCATCATTGAATTTAATTATTTATTATCAAATTTATTATTCCAATTCAATTATAATAAACAAGCTCATTGCTGATTTGCCTCATTCATAGATATTTTCGCAAAAAGTTTTTGTTTACGTTGTGTCATTACAACTAAACACTGTAAGATTACATTTATAATTGTTATAAATAATTATCAGTAAAAAGTTATTCTTTAAATTCATTATTAAAATAGATATTGCAGCATTAAATTAATTATTAAAATTTAATTATAATAAACCAATTCATTAGCTGATTGCCTCATTCATAGATATTTTCTCGAACATTTTTTTTCCAATGTGTCATTACAACTAAACGCTGAAAGGTTGCATTTATAATTGTTATAAATAATTATCAGTGAAAGGCCATTATTCAAATTCATTATTAAAATAGATATTGCAGCATTAAATTCATTATTTAAATTTATTTATAATAAACAAATTCATTAGCTGATTTGCCTCATTCAAAGATATTTTCGCAAAAAGTTTTTGTTTACGTTGTGTCATTACAACTAAACACTGTAGGATTACATTTATAATTGTTATAAATAATCATAATTAAAAAATCATTGTTCGAACTCATTATTGAAATAAATATTTTATGATTGAATTCATCATTAAACTTCAATTATAATAAACAAATTTATTAGCTCATTTGCCTCATTCATTGATATTCTCTCAACAAGTTTTTTTTACAATGTGTCATTACAACTAAACACTGGAAGATTACATTTATAAATGTTATAGGTAATTATCATTTGAAAAATCATTATTTAAATTCATTAATTATTTCAATTATTCATTTTTCAAATTCTAGCTGATTTGCCTCATTCATAAATATTTTCTCAACAAGTTTTTTTTCCAATGTGTCATTACAACTGAACACTGGAAGATTACATTTATAATTGTTATAAATAATCCTCATTAAAAAAAGTGTTATTCAAATTCATCGTTAAATTTAATTATTCATTATTAAATATATTATTCAAATTCAAATATAATAAGCAAATTCGTTAGCTGATTTGCCTCATTCATTGATATTCTCTCAAAAAATTTTTTTTCCAATGTGTCATTACAACTAAACACTGGAAGATTACATTTATAATTGTTATAAATAATTATCATTAAAAAAAGTGTTATTCGAATTCATTATTGAATTTAATTATTTATTATTAAATTTATTATTCAAATTCAATTATAATAAACAAATTCATTAGCTGATTTGCCTCATTCATAGATATTTTCGCAAAAATTTTTTGTTTACGATGTGTCATAACAACTAAACACTGTAAGATCACATTTATAATTGCTATGAATAATTATCATCAAGAAATCATCATTCAAACTCATTATTGAAATAAACATTTCGTCATTGAATTCATCATTGTAATTCAATTATAATAAACAAATCCATTAGCTGATTTACCTCATTCATTGATATTCTCTCAACAAGTTTTTTTTTCCAATGTGTCATTACAACTAAACACTAGAAAATTACATTTATAATTGTTATAAATAATTATCATCAGGAAATCATTATTCAAATTCATTATTGAATTTAATTATTCATTATTAAATTTATTATTCAAATTCAATTATAATAAGCAAATTCATTAGCTGATTTGCCTCATTCATTGATATTCTCTCAACAAGTTTTTTTTCCCAATGTATCATTACAACTAAACACTTGAAAATTGCATTTATAATTTTTATAAATAATTATCATTAAAAAAACTGTTATTCAAATTCAATTATAATAAACAAATTCATTAGCTGATTTGCCTCATTCATAGATATTTTCTCAAACTTTTTTTTTTTAAATGTGTCATTACAACTAAACACTGGAAGATTACATTTATAATTGTTATAAATAATTATCAGTAAAAAGACATTATTTAAATTCATTATTAAAATAGATATTGCAGAATTGAATTCATTATTCAAATTTAATTATAATAAACAAATTCATTAGCTGATTTGCCTCATTAATAGATATTTTCTCAAAAAGGATTTGTTTTCAATGTCTCATTATAACTAAACACTGGAAGATTACATTTATGATTGTTCTAAGTAATTTTCATTTTAAAAATCATTATTCAAAATAATTAGTTAATCAAATTATTCATTATTCAAATTCCATTTTTAACAAATTCATTAGCTAATTCGTCGCATTGAACGGCATTCTCTCCAAAAAGTTTTTTCCAATTTTTTACTTCAAATAAACACTAAAGGATTACATTTATAATTGTTATGAATAATTATCATTAAAAATATTATTATTCAAGTTCAATTATAATAAGCAAATTCATTAGTTGATTTGACTCATTCATTAATATTCTCTCAAAAAATTTTTTTTACAATGTGTCATTACAACTAAACACTGGAAGATTATATACCTATAATTGACTTATAATTGTTATAAATAATTATCAGTCAAACAGATTATTCAAATTTATTATTAAAATAGATATTGCAGCATTAAATTAATTATTCAAATTTAATTATAATAAACAAATTCATTAGCTGATTTGCC
>CAKNYM010046189.1:40729-50969 GCA_932195095.1 Andricus curvator
TAATAAACAAATTCATTAGCTGATTTGCCTCATTCATAGATATTTTCCCAAAAAGTATTTTTTCAATGTCTCATCACATCTATGCACTGGAAGATTACCTTTATAATTGTTATAAATAATTATCATTAAAGAAATAATTATTTAAATTTATTATTAGAATGAATATTTTATCAATGATTGTTATAAGTAATTATAATTCAAAAAATCACTATTCAAATTAATAAATTATTAATTATTCAAATTCAATTCTAAACAAATTCATCAGCTGATTCGTCATATTCATTAAAAAAGTTTTTTTTTTCAATGTTTTACTTCAACTTAACACTGGACGATTACATTTATACTTGTTATAAATCATCATCATTAAAAAATGATTATTCAAATTCATGATTAAAAATACATATTTTATTATTAAATTCATAATTCAAATTCAATCATAATAAATAAATTAATTAGCTAATCATCCTCATTCATAGATGTTTTCTCAAAAAGTATTTTTTTTTATCTCTGATGACATCCAAACACTGGAAGATTACATTTATGATTATTATAAGTAATTATCATTGAAAAATCATTATTTAAATTCCTCAATTAATTGAATTATTCATTATTCAAATTCAATTACAAACAGTCATTAGCTAATTCGTCGCATTCATTGATATTCTCTCAAAAAAGTTATTTTTTTCAATGTTTTACTTCAGCTGAACATCGTAAGATTACATTCCTAATTGTTATAAATAATTATCATTAAAAAATCCTCATTCAAACTCATTATTAAATCAAACAATTCATCATCATTTTCATTATTCAAATTCAATTATAATAAACATTTTTCATTGTTATAAACAATTTTGATAAATAAATTTATTAAATAGGCGCTTTTAGATACAGGAAATACACTCCATCAATTTTAAAACTGCCCATTCCATGAATTTGTTTCTAATAATTGTTCATAACAATCAAAAATGTTTTTGGGTATAAATATATTGCGTTAAATTAATTATTAATTTTGAGAATAAACTAAACGTTTGGGCTGAAAAAACGAATTTTGTATATCCAACTCCGCTTATTTAATGAATTTGTTTATGATAATTGTTCATAAATATCAAAAATGTAATCTTCCAGTCTTTAGTTGTGATAAGATATTTTCTTTAAATGATTCAAATGATTTAAAAGATTTCAGATGAAAATTGCTTCCAGGATTGAAATACAACAAAAATAAATTTTGTTAATCAATTTGCATTTAACAATTAGGAAAGTAAACAAATTTCGTCCAGGATAACAAAATTTTTTGAACGAATGTAAATTAACTAATTCTATACCTTTTTGAGAAAATATAGCATTAATATCAAATATCAATATCAGCACCGGTCAGGTGTTTTCCCATTAAGCTACTAGAGAGATAGAGAAAAGAAACTTTTTTCAGAAATACACGCATTATTTTGCTAGATGGTACAAATAAAATTTTTCAAGGAATCTGTATTATCATTAGAGAATAACAGGAAATATTTAACGTCTTTTCAGACTAAATGACGCTATAAAAGAAAAATTATTTTAAATAATTTTTTTTTAAAAAAAGGATCATCTCCTTTCGCTCCGCTGGGAATCGAACCACAGAAATACTGATATCCGGTCAGGTGCTTTCGAATTAAGCTACTAGAGAGATCAAAAAAAGAAACTTTTTTCAGAAATACAAGCATTCTTTTGCTAGATGGTACCAATCAAATTTTTCAAGGAATCTGTATTATCATGAGAGGATAACAGAAAATATTCAACCTCTTTTCAGACTAGATGGAGCTATGAAAGAAAAATTATTTTAAATAATTTTTTTCTGAAAAAAGATCTTCTCCTTTTGCTCCGCTGGGAATCGAACCACAAAACTACTGATTTCCGGTCAGGTGCTTTTCCATTAAGCTACTAGAGAGATCGAGAGAAGAAACTTTTTTCAGAAATACAAGCATTATTTTGCTAGATGGTACCAATCAAATTTTGCAAGGAATCTGTATTATCATGAGAGGATAACAGAAAATATTCAACGTCTTTTCAGACTAGATGGAGCTATGAAAGAAAAATGATTTTAAATAATTTTTTTCTGAAAAAAGATCATCTCCTTTCGCTCCGGTGGGGATCTCAATCTCTCTAGTAGCTTAATGGGAAAGCACCTGACCGGAAATCATTAGCTCTGTGGTTCGATTCCCAGCGGAGCGAAAGGAGATCTTTTTTCAGAAAAAAATTATTTAAAATAATTGTTCTTTCATAGCTCCATCTAGTCTGAAAAGACGTTAAATATTTTCTGTTATACTCTAATGACAATACAGATTCCTCTAAATAACAATTTAAAAGAACTTTATTTTCAAAAATGGGTTTAGCGAGTTTTTGGCGCTAATTATGTTTTTTTTTAATTTTTTCATAATGCAAATTGTTTCCAATACATAAAATACTACTTTTTATTGATAATGAGATGTTTAAATAAATTGTTTAAATGATTTATTATTGTTTTTAGCAATTTTCTCTTAGAATAGAGATAGAAAGTCGCGGTTTTTTCAACAATTTTCCCCCTTTTGGCCAATTGTTAATTAGAGTGAGGTAATAGTTAATTAAAGTTGAGAAACATAATTGTTTAAACAATTTTCCTATTTTAATAATATTCTCTTTGAATTATGCTCGAAATTTCGGTTTTTTTTTAATTTTCAGCTTTTTTCCACTTTTCACTTAAAGTGAGGTAATATTTAATTCTATTTAACAAAAATAATTGTTTAAAGAAATTATTATTGTTTATAGCTATCTTCTTGTATATTAATACTAGATAGTTGCGGTTTATTTCTGAAAATTTTAATTTTTTGTCCACTCTTCAATCAGAGGGGAATAACAATTGATTCAAGTTAACAAAAATGATTGTTTAAATAATTTATTATTAATGTAAATAATATTATCATTACTTACTGGTAGAAAGTTGCTGTTTTTTCTGAAATCTTCAACTATTTTTCGATTTTACACTTGGAGTGACTTAATAATTAATTAAATTTAGCAAAAGTAATTGTTTAAACAAATTATTATTGTCTATAACTATCTGCATCTATCTTATTGTCAGATAGTTGCGGTTTTTTCTGAAATTTTTAACTTTTTGTCCACTTTTCACTCAGTGAGGTGATAATTAATGAAAGTTAACAAAAATAATTGTTTAAACAATTTATTATTGTTTATATCTATCTTCTCTTAGATAAGTGCTATCAAGTTGCGGTTTTTTCTGAAATGTTCAACTTTTTTGCCTTTTTATTTATGAACGAATAATAAATAAATAAGTCACAGAATAATTTTTTAAACAATCTCTTTTTTTGTGAATATATTTTGCTGAAATAAAACAGATATTCAAAATATCTATCATTACTCAAAGAAAATATAGTTATAAACAATAATGAATTGTTTAAACAATTATGTTTCCTTTATTTCATTAATTATTATTTCACTAAGTGAAAAGTGGACAAAAATGTAAAAATTTCAGAAAAAAACCGCAACTATCTAGCATCAATATAGGAGAAGGTAGTTAGAAACAATAATTATTTATTTAAACAATAATGCTTCTTAAATTGCATTAATTATTACCTCACTTCAAGTGAAAAGTTGACAAGAAGTAAAAAATTTCCCAAAAATGCAACTATCTAGCATTAATATATAAGTAGATAATTATAAACAATAAAAATTTTGTTAAAAAAATTATATTTGTTGTATAAATCCATTATTACAACACTCTTAGTGGAAAAAATTCGGAAAAAAATTCCAGTGTATACATTAGGGTGGTTCAAGAATTCGATTTTTGGTGATTGACCCCCCCCCCCCCCTTAATTTTTTTCGTATTCCGAACAAATAAATTCCAAAAAATTCAAAATAACAATTTTATGTAAAATTCATGCTAAAGACGGTATTTTTTAAAATTATTTCAACATTTTTTTCGATAAATGACAAGTTTCTAAGTATTTTCTAACTAATTTTTAATTGCTTAAACCATTATTATTTGTTTAAACAATTTTATTTCAGTAAATCGTTAAAAGTTACTATTTTTCGGGCTAAATAATGCAGTTGAAGGACGCCAAAAATAATATTTATTGTTTAACATATTTAGCAATTGCTTAAACAATTACTATTAGTTTAATTTATTTGGCCAAATCATGAAAATGTAGTATTTTCTGGAATTGATGACGCAATTAACGAATGTTAAGATCTATATTTTTTTGCTTAGGATATTTAGCAATTATTTGAAAAAAATTATTTTTTTAATAACTTTTGCAACGTAAGTCAAACAAAATTTTTTTTAATGATTATTGTTTAAAAAATGAGCGTTTAATTTCTGAGATAAGATAATATTGAACAATAAGCGATATAATGTAAGATATTCGAAAAAACTAGAATTCTTTTCTACCTTTCATATGAAAAGGCGCAAATAAATAATTAATAATTGTTTCAATAATTGCAAACTGTTTTTTACAAAAAATATCACCAAAAAATAATATTTTTTCACGATTTACAGATGGGAAAATGGTTTAAACTAATAATGATTGTTTAAACAATTTAAAATTAGTTAAAAAATACTTGGAAACTTGTCATTAATCGGAAAAAAATGCATGTTGAAAAAATCCAAAAAAACACCGCGCCTAGCATCAATTTTACATGAAATTCCTATTTTGCCTTTTTTGGGGCATTTCCGGGCATTTTCCGGTCAAAATACCAGGGTATTAGAGAGTCAAAATTAAAACTTTTTGGGCAAAAATTATTACTGCACAGGATCCGTCAAGATTACCTGTGCAGGTTCGTGTGCAGCATCACGTCCAGCAACATGTCCAGGATCCTCAGAGGTTCCTGGACAGGAATCTTGACCGATTTGAAAAAAAAAATTATGGAATTTTTTTCCGGAAAACAAACGAAAAAAAAGATGAATAATTACAAGTATAAATTTGGACCACCCTAGTACACATAATATATTTAATATTTTTTGAAGATTACAGATTATATTATAAATCGCTCAGCAATTAATCAAGTTGATGAAAAACCGGAGCTCTGTCCTTCATTGGTAAGAAAAATTTCAGTTCAAGTTTTTATTTTTCGAACTATAAAATATTGTGCAACCTAACTCGATTTTATACAAAAATAGAATCTCAATAATACATATGTACAAAGCCAGAACAATGTATATGTTAATAATTTTTTTAAATAAAATAATAAATTAGATTATGATATTACCCAATAAATTGGAAACTTTCTCTTTCAGATTAGAACGTTGCGTCCCAGGTCAGGAACATCTGTTGATAACGAGAGACTCTACATAGTTAATTTGGAAGGAATTTTCATTCAAGAAGTTGACGTTGAAATTTGTGGGTAAGTAAAAAATTATATTTGAGACAAACTACAGGTTGCAGATGAAGTTGCTCCCTGTACTGATACCGAGTTTTCAATTTCTCAGTCGATTAGCAATTATTCCCTGACAAGTAATAGTTTAAAAAGTATATGCGAACGCTAACCCACGTACCTTTACTTTCCCGAGAACCACACCTTCTTCGTCGAAATGGGCCATTCTTAGATGCTCGTCCATGAATATAATAAAGAGCCATGGGAACATAACGCATCCTTGTCTAACACCTGGCATAATATCAAACCAGTCACTCAGTTTCCCATTAACCCTTACGCTCGCTTTGCTACAAGCATATATTGTTTTTATTGCGCGTAGGTCTAAAAATTTGAGGTGTTCCCTGTACTGATACGGAGTTTTAAATTTTTTAGTCGATTATCAATTATTTCCTGACAAGTGAAAGTTTGAAAAGTATCTGCGAACGCTAACCCACGTACCCTCACTGTCCCGAGATCCACACCTTCTTTATCGAAATGGGCCATTCTTAGATGCTCGTCCATGAATATAATAAAGAACCATGGGAACATAACGCATCCTTGTCTAGCACCTTTCATAATATCAAATCAGTTACTTTGTTTCCCATTAACTTTTACACTCGCTTTGCTACAAGCATATATTGTTTTTATTGCTTGTAGGTCTAAAAATTGGAGGTGTTTCCTGTACTAATATGGGGTTTTACATTTTTCAGTCGATTAGCAATTATTTCCTGGCAAGTGAAAGTTTAAAAAGCATCTGCGAACGCTAACCCACGCACCCTCACTGTCCCGAGAACCACACCTTCTTCGTCGAAATGGGCCATTCTTAGACGCTCGTCCATGAATATAATAAATAGCCATAGGAACATAATGCATCCTTGTCTAAAACTTTGCATAATATCGAACCAGTCCCTCAGTTTCCCATTAATCCTTACACTCGCTTTGTTACCAGCATATATTGTTTTTAATGCCTGTAGGTCTTATTGAGTCCGATGAAGAAATAGTACAGCCATCACAAACGTCCGTCAAAAAAATTTAGATGCCGCAATTTTTGTACTGATTGAAGTAAAAATCTCCGCAGAAAAAAATTCTAAAAATACGAGACAAAGTACATGTTGCAGATGAAGGTGTTCCTTGCACTGATACGGAGTTTTCAAATTTTCAGTCGATTAGCAATTATTTCCTGCCAAGTAAAAGTTTAAAAAATGTCTGCGAACGCTAACCCACGTACCCTCTCTGTCCCGAGAACCACGCCTTCTTCGTCGAAATGGGCCATTCTTAGACGCTCGTCCATGAATATAATAAATAGCCATGGTAACATAACGCATCGTTGTCTAACACTTTGCATACTATCGAACCAGTCACTCAATTTCCCATTGATCCTTACACTCGCTTTGCTACTAGCACATATTGTTTGTATTGTCTGTAGGTCTAAAAATTGGAGGTGTTCCCTGTACTAATACGGAGTTTTAGATTTTTCAGTCGATTAGCAATTATTTCCTGACAAGTAAAAGTTTAAAAAGTATCTGCGAACGCTAACCCACGTACCCTCACTGTCCCGCGAACCACACCTCCTTCGTCGAAATGGGCCATTCTTAGACGCTCGTCCATGAATATAATAAATAGTCATGGGAACAGTTTCCCATTAATCCTTACACTCGCTTTGCTACCAGCATATATTTTTTTTATTGCTCGTAGGTCTAAAAATTTGAGTCCAGTAAAGAAAAAGTCCACCTATCAGAAGCGTATTGATATCCGTCCAAAAAATCTAGATGCCTCAATTTTTGTAAAATTAAAGTGAAAATCTCAGTAGAAAAAAATTCTAAAAATATGAGACAAAGTGCATGTTGTAGATGAAGGTGTTCCCTGTAATGATGCGGAGTTTTAAAATTGTCAGTCAATTAGCAATTATTTCCTGACAAGTGAAAGTTTGAAAAGTATCTGCATACGATAACCCACGTACCATCACTGTCCCGAAACCACCTTGCATAATATCGAACCAGTCACTCCAAAGACGGGTTTTTTAAAAATATTTTAACATTAATTATTTTCATTCGATAAGTGACAATCTTCCAAGTATTTTCCAACTAATTTTCAATTGTTTAAACAATTATCATTCGTATAATTTGTTTACCTAATCGTGAAAAGTTAATATTTTCTGGAATGAGTTATACAATTAATAAATGTTTAGAGTAATATTTTTTCTTCAGGATATTTGTCTATTGTTTAAACAATTTGTATTTCTGTGGACAATTTTTTCATCCTGTAAATCGTGGAAAAAATATTATTTTCTGGAATTGATATCGCAGTTAATAAATATTGAGAGTGATATTTTTGTGAAAAACAGTTTGCAATTATTTAAAGAATTGATATCACTTGCTTCTTTTCACAGGAAATACGCAGAAAATTCTAGTTTTTTCGAAACTCTTGTTAAATCTAAAAAATAACTATCCATAACATAATTGAACAAAAATTGATTTAAAAAATTATTATTTTTCAAAAATTAGGGTATAAATTCTGAAATAGAAAATACTGAATGATAAGCGACACAGTGTAAGACATTTTTAAAAAAACTTGAATTTTCGTCACCTTTCCCATCAAAACGGCGCAAGTGAATCATTATTAATTGTTTAAACAATTGCAAACTGTCTTTCACAAATAAATATCACGCTTAAAATTCACTGACGGCATCATTTATTCTAGAAAATAGTAATTTTTTCAAATTAACAGGGGAAAAAGCATTGTTTACAAAAATAAAAATTGTTTAACTAATTGTAAACTGTCTTTTAGTTGCAAATATTTGAAATTAAAGCATTTTCTATTATGAATTTTTAAAATTAATCTATATATTTTTTTAAATCGTCAAAAATCAGATAGTTTTAAATAATAAACATTCCAAATTAATGAATCTTCAATTGTAAATAAAATTTTGAGATTAATAAATAATAATAAATGATAATGTATAATAATTAATAATTAATAACTAATAATAATAATTAAATAAATTTTGAAAAATGACAAGTAAAAATTATTTAAGTTTTAGTTTCCACCATTAAAAAATCTGTAATCATGATTAAAAACTATTAACTTTTAATCGAAATGAAATTGAAGAATTTTCAATGCTAAATCTTAAAAATTGAACTTTTCCAACAAAAAATATTCAAAATTACATTTGCCTTTAATCGCAAATACTAAAAATTACGGAATTTTCGATTGTAAATATTTACAATTAAATTATACATATTCAAAAAAAAACGTTAAAAATTACATAATCTGAAACTAGAATCATTCCAATTTAATAAATTTTTCATTATAAATCTTCGAAATTGAAATATTCAAAAAAAACGTTTACCTTCGAAACATAAATCTTGAAAACTGAATAATTTGCAATTCTATATGTTCAAAATTCAAGAACTTTCTATCTGAACTTTTTAAAATTGTAGAACTTTGAATTAAAAATTTTTTTAAATTAAGATTTTTTAATGTTGAAAATTTACAATTAAAAATTATTTAAGTTTTAAATTTAACAATTCAAAAATCTTCAATTTTGATGATTTTTATTTGAAATTTCTTCAGTTTAGAAGATTTAGAATTCAAAACTCTTGATTTTGATCTGCAAAATCATCAAAATTTAGGCATTTTTATGTATTATGTCTTTAAGATTAAAGAGTTTTCAATTGTAAATCTTCAAAATTGAACTTTTCCCGACAAAAATAAAAAATTATCTATTTAAATTTAAATTAAAAAAAAATCATTAAAAATTGCATCATTTTCTATTATGCGTATTAAATATTAATGAAATATCAATTGAAAATATTCAAAATTAAAGAATTTTCCAGTGCAAATCTTCAAATTTTAACTACGTATTCAAGAAAAGTGGTCAAAATTTCATCATTTCACACTATAAATATTAAAATTTGAAGAATTTTCATTAAAAAATGCAGTAATTTTAAGAAATAAATTTAAAAAAATCAAGTTTCACACAAAATCATTTTTTTCAGTGCCACCATAGAGGAAGCAGAATGCAGATTTGTTGAACCACTAGGCAACGCCAGGGCAGTTTGTACACAAAAACATCTTAGAAAAGATTTAATTGTTCTGGAGAACGGTAAGCTGGTGTCTAAGACAATGAAAATTCCGTCTCACTGTTGCTGCGATATATTAGAGAACTGAAATAATTTTTAGTTTTATTTTTCATTTTTCACTTTGAGGTTTCCGGTAATTTAAAAAAATAAAAAATGAACGAACCTTATACATGTGCCATGTGCCACTGCTTCCCTTCCCACACTGCCACTTTGTACCCCCTTATTTTTCTCACTTCTCCATCCTCTATTTTCCCTCATTCCACTCCCATACTTCTCCCATTTCTTCTTCCTCTACTTCCTCTACTGCCCCCAATTCCATTTCCGTACTTCTCCCGCATCTACTTTCCCTCTCCTCAATTCTCCTACTTCCCACCCCTCCCTTCTCTTACTTCTCCCTCATCTACTTTCCCTTTTCTCAACTCCCCTACATTTATTTCCCACTTTCTACCCCCTTATTTTCCTTACTTCTCCTTCCTCTACTGCCCCTCCCCTCACATCCAATCACTTACACTCACTTCTTCTACTTCCCAACCCTTCACATCCCACAGTTGCAATACCATCACTTCCCTCGCTTCTCCATCCTCTACTTGCCCTAATTCCACTCCGATACTTCTCCCACTTCTCCTTCCTCCACTTCTCCTAATTCAACTCACACACTTCTTTTTACCTTCCTTTCCTCACTTCTTCCGCTTCTACTTTCCCTCTCCTCAATTCTCCTACTTTCATTCCCCACGCATCCCACACCCTAACTTCCTCCCCTTCTTCACTTCTCCTACTTT
>CAKNYM010046189.1:58603-95534 GCA_932195095.1 Andricus curvator
ATTGAACCGGATTTAGTCGGATTAATTTTCAAACGATTTGGGTCAAACGAAATGTAGAACTTTTTTCGGATTGGTTCGAATGGACTCGATTTGGTTCGGATACAGATTCCGGAATGATTCGGAGTGGTTCGGAAGGAATTCCTATCCGATACTTTCGCTTTTTTTTTTAAATCAGATGTAGTGATGCATCCATATTAAATCTGTATTTTTACCTTCAGTAGAAACTGGGAATCCTTTGTAATTTTTTTAAAATACCTGGAGTGGTGATAATTTAGAAAGATACTAGACAGGTAATTCCAGGTGTAGAATGTGACTGAATAGACGGGATTTTCCCGAGTCTGGAATTCACACATTCAAATAAAGACACTGGGTTTTTTTTTTATTTTGATGATTCATAAAACTGTAGAGCCTCGAAATTTGAAAACATGACTGTCAATCATCGTCATAATTCTGTCAGGATGGATAATAGAGACTTTAAACGTTATTTAAAAATAACAATTCGTCATAATAAATTGTGGTCCATTAAAATTGTTTAAAAAATTTAATGAAAAAATTTTACAATCTTGCTATTTATTTATTTTTACTTTATTTTGAGTTTTATACCTTTTTAGTTCAACTAGAAAAAAAACGCGCGCGATTATTATTTCTTTGTCTTATGCTATTTTTAAATTAAAATATAAAATTAATATTCATAAAAAAATTTAATATTTTATAGTATCGATTATCTAAAATAATAGAAAAGGAGAATAAGGACAATATATGCCGCCCACATATTTTTGAAAATAAGATCATTGGCACAAAAATTAAAAAAAAAATTCTAATACACATCTTGCAAAAAGGATTTTTCTATAATCTCACTTTTTAATTTTTCTGTGAGCATAATGACAGCTAACAAGTTTTTGAATGGAAAGTAAATTCTCACTTTTTTTTTAAATTGCAAATTGGATTTTTTATCACCGTCCAAATTTTTTTCATCACGTCCAAACATGTTCCTTAAACGAAAAAAAAATCCTTCCTCCATTTTCTCGAAAACTAATAATAATTTTTAATCAAACCGTTATTGAATCGGTTTAGAAATGTATTAGCTAGGAAATGAAGTCTCACTTTTTGTTTAAATTGAAAATTGAATTTTTTATCACCGATCACGTCCAAACGTATGAGTTAAATGAAAAAAAAAACATTCCCCCTCCATTTTCTCGAAATTTAGTGATATCTTTTAATCAAATTTTTTTAAAATCGATTCAAAAACTCAATAGCTAAAAAGATTATTCTCACTTTTTTAAATTGAAAATTTAATTTTTTATTGCCGTCTAAATTTTTGTATCACGTCCAAACGTTTTCCTTGAAATAAAAACACCCTCCACCCATTTTTTCGAAATTTAATAATATCTTTTAATAAAATATTTTTTAAATCGATTCAGGAACTCAATAGCTAAGAAAGTTGATTCTCACTTTTTCAAGTCAAAAATTTGATTTTTTATTGACGTCCAAATTTTTTATCACGTCCAAACGTATGCCTCAAATGAAACAAAACATTACCCCTCCATTTTCTTGAAATTTAGTAATATCTTTCAATCAAATCTTTTTTTAATCGATTCAACAACTCAATAGCTAAAAAAATTCTTCTCACTTTTTTTTTAATTGAAGATTTGATTTTTTATTATTTAAGAAAATGTGTCCCTCGAGTGAAAAAACTTCCTCCTCCATTTTCTCGAAACCTAGTGATATTTTTTAATCGAACCGTTATTGAATCGATTTAGAAACTTAATATCTGAAAAAATTAACTCTCACTTTTTGTATAAATTGAAAATTGAATTTTTTATCATCGTTCAATTTTTTTTTCTCACGTCCAAGCGTATTTCTTGAAAAAAAAAACAATTCCCCCTCCATTTTCTTGAAATCTAATCATATCTTTTAATAAAATCTTTTTTAAATCGATTCAGCAACTCAGTAGATAAAAAAGTTGATTCTCACTTTTTCAAATCAGAAATTTGATTTTTTATTACCGTCCAAATTTTAGAATACGTATCCCTCGAGCGAGCCCCCCCCCCCCCCACTCTCGAGGTCAAAATATATTTTTCAAACTGATTTTAATCGACTTATAAACTTAATATCTAGAAAATTAACACTCACTTTTTGTCAAAATTAAATACTGAATTTTGTATCACCGTCCAGATTTTTTTCATCACGTCCAAACGTATACCTAGAATGAAAAAAAATTCCCCCTCCACTTTCTCTAAATCTAATTATGTTTTTTAATCAAATCTTTTTTAAATCGATTCAGCAACTCCTAGAAAAGTAACTCTTACTTTTTGTATAAACTGAAAATTGAATTTTTATCACCGTCCAAATTTTTATTTATCACGTCCAAACGTATGTCTTGAAAACGAAACAATTCCTCCTCCATTCTCCCGAAATCTAATAATATCTTTTAATAAAATCTTTTTTATATCTATTTAGCAACTTAGTAGCTAAAAAAGTTGATTCTCACTTTTTCAAATCAGAAATTTGATTTTTTATTACCGTCCAAATTCGAGAATACGTGTCCCTCGAACGAACTCCCCCTCAATTTTTTAAACCTAATAATATTTTGTAATCAAACTGCTTTGAATCGATTAAAAAACTTAATATCTACAAAATTAACACTCACTTTTTGTCAAAATTAAATACTGAATTTTGTATCACCGTCCAAATTTTTTTTATCACGTCCAAACGTATGCCTTGAATGAAAAAAATTACGCCCTCCACATTCTCGAAATCTAATTATATTTTTTAATCAAATCTTTTTCGAATCGATGCAGCAACTCCTAGAAAATTAACTCTTACTTTTTATATAAACTGAAAATTTAATTTTTTATCACCGTCCAAATTTTTATTTATCACGTCCAAACGTATGTCTTGAAAGCAAAACAATTCCCCCTCCATTTTCTCAAAATTTATTAAAATAATAATAAGAATCTAATAATTCGATAGCATTAAGCACCCACATCCATTTTTGGCATTAAACTTCCCGCTCGATCAGATAGTTAAACGCAGTGAAAACACGACTAGCGAAAATCACGAATGGTCACCCATCCGAGCTCTGACCGCGCAAGAATATTCAAAATGCACAAAAGTTTATAAATTTGCATAAGGTTTTCCCTGATTTTTCTTATTAAAATAAATTATTTGTAGATTTAATTATTTACTTTTTATTCAATAAGATGTATGCTCAAAAATTAAAATCATGCCAATTTCATTCTAAATAATTGATTTCTGATGTTGGATATTGCCGATTACTGGAATAATAATTTTCTGGAGAAAGGAGAAAAAATCTGCCTCGGCCCGGATTTGAACCGGGAACGCCACTATTCACGAGTGGAACGTTAACCAATTACGCCACCGGGGCTTCAGCAGATAGTTCTTCGTTTCTCCTATATCCGCATGATGACGCGGGTCTGCATCTTTGCAACTTGTGAAATTTCAGTGAATAATTCTAGTCTGAATAAATTAACCGAATCTTAATATAATTTAATAATTGATGTTATTTTATCGACCAGGGTAATTAATTAATTTCTGATGTTAGGTATTGCCGATTATTGGTCAGATAATTTTCTGGAGGAACGAGACAAAATTTCTGCCTCGGCCCGGATTTGAACCGGGAACGCCACTATTCACGAGTGAAGCGTTAAACCATTACGCCACCGGGGCATCCTGTGAATATAAGAGAAACGAGAAAGTATCTGCTGAAGCTCCGGTGGCGTAATTGGTTAACGCTCAACTCGTGAATAGTGGCGTTCCTGGTTCAAATCCGGGCCGAGGCAGATTTTTTCTCGATTTTCCAGAAAATTATTTGACGATTAATCGGCAATATAATCAGAAATTAATTAATTACCCTGGTCGACAAAATAACATTAATTATTAAATTATATTCAGATTCGGTAAATTTATGCAGACTAGGATTAATCACTAAAATTTCACAGGTTACAAAAATGCAGACACGCGTCATCCTGTGGATATAGAAAAAACGGGAAACTATCTACTAAAGCCCCGGTGGCGTAATTGGTTAACGCTCCACTCGTGAATAGTGGCGTTCCTGGTTCGAATCCCGGCCGAGGAAGATTTTTTCCTGTTTCCAGAAAATTATTTAACGAGTAGTCGGCAATATTTAACATCAGAAATTATATAATTAATTACCCTGGTCGATAAAATAACATTAATTATTAAATTATTTTCAAATTTGGTCAATTTATTCAGACTAGAATTAATCACTAAAATGGCACAGGTTAAAAAGAGCGAGACCCGCGTCATCCTGTGTATATAGGAGAAACGAGAAACTATCTGCTGAAACCACGGTGGCGTAATTGGTTAACGTTCCACTCGGGAATAGTGGCGTTCTCGGTTCAAATCCATGCCGAAATAGATTTTTTCTCGGTTTTCCAGAAAACTATTTGACCAATAATCAGCAATATACATCTGAAAATAATTAATTACCCTGGTCGACAAAATAACATCAATTATTAAATTATATTCAGATTCGGTGAATGTATTCAAACTAGAATTATTCACTAAAATTTAACAGGTTACAAAAATGCAGACCAGCGTCATCCTGTGTATATAGGAGAACCGGGAAACTATGTGCTAAGGCCCGGGTGGCGTAATTGGTCAACGCTCCACTCGGGAATAGTGGCGTTCTCGGTTCGAATCCGGGCCGAGGTAGATTTTTTTTTTTTCTCCAGAAAATGATTTCACCAGTAACCGGCAATATCTAACATCAGAAATTAATTATTTAATTACCCTGGCCGACAAAATAACATGAATTATTAAATTTATCCTAAATAGTAAATGCTCACGTAAAAACAGTCATTTTTTTCTGTGGGAGTTTCGTATCCTGCGATAAGTAATCTTTCAAATTATCCCAAGAATTATTGCCTTATCTGCTTGATTGTCTAGACGTTATTCCTGTTTTATTTCTCCGTATATACATAGTTGCATTAATTATATCGCAGGAAGTTTGCGTATTATGTATTATTATTGAAAATTTTAAACATATTAAAATTAAAATTAATAAAATCATGTTTTATTATTGTTAATAATATATTAAATTAATTAAATAATTTAATTATTAAAATTAAATATATTAAAATTGATCAATTAAATTATATTAAAATTAAAATTATTATTTAAATTTTATGTTATAATTATTGCGTATTATTATTATTTAATTTACAAATATAATTACCAGAACAATGGATAATAAGGATGTTCTAAGTAGGAATAAGCGTCTAAATATCATGAGTTTTTTAAAATAAATACTTTAATCAGAAAATTTTGAGTTAATCTATAAAAGAAATATTAATAATTAAAATTATTGAATAATAATTAAATAATAATTAAATAGAAAATAATTATCATCAAATAATTATTTAATAATAATGATTTTATTTATTTTTGATGGAGTAATTTCCTTTCATCTCAATAATAATAAATGAACACAAGATATTGCCATTCAACATTAATTGATATTGTTATAAAAAATTGCTATGCACCATTATAAACAATTTAATTTATTTCAACTAAAAAAGATGAATTTTCAAACAAAAATAAATTATATGTTCAGTGTAAAAAATTAATTTTCAAAAAAAAGAATTGTCCAATTAATAGTTTAATTTTCAACCAGAGAGATCAATCCTTAACTAAAATAATAAATAAGCAACAACAAAAAATGAATTTTTGACAAACTAGTTCAATTTTCCACGAAGTTGTTAAATTTTCAAACAAAAAAGATAAATTTTCAACAGAAAAGATTAATTTTCTATGAAAAATCGGATTTTCAACAAAAGAGTTAAATTTGCAAAAAAGGAGATAAATCTGAAACAAAATAGATGAATTTTCAACTAATATATTGAATTTTTAAGCAAAAAGATAAATTTGTAATAAAAGAATTGAATTTTCAACCAAAAATAATTTTTCAGTTATGAAAGCAAAAAAAATGTATTCAAATTGTTGAATTTTTAAGCCAAAGAGACTAATTTTCTACAAAATATTTCAATTTTCAACCCGAAAATATAAATTTTTAACAAAAAAGTTCATTTATGATTAATGAGTTTAATTTTCTACCAAATAGTTGAATTTTCAACACAAAATGACAATTTGTCAAGGAAAAAGTTGAATTTTCAACAAAGAAAAACGACTTATTAACAAAATTGTGGAATTTTCAGCAGAATAATTAAATTTTTAAAGGATTAATAAAATTTTTCATCAAAAAAGCAGAATTTTCCAGAAATAGTTGCATTTTTAAATAAAAAAGATAAATTAAACAAAAATGTAAATCTTAAAAAAAAATGGATTTTAACCAAAAAGAGGAATTTTTAACTGAGAAGATCAATTTTCTACAGAAAAAGATTATTTTTCAACAAAATACATAAATTTTCAACCAAATAGTTGAATTTTCAACCAAAAGAGGTAAATTTCCAACAAAAAAGTTAATTTTGAAACAATTAGTTTAATTTTCATACCGAAAATATGAAGTGAAAAAATGGGGCTCATGAGATAATAAGGCGCATAGGGTAATATGACACATGTGGTAATATGATACATGTGGTAATATGATACATGTGGTAATATGATACATGTGGTAATATGCCACATGTGGTAATATGATACATGTGGTAATATGATACATGTGGTAATATGCCACATGTGGTAATATGATACATGTGGTAATATGATACCTGTGGTAATATGATACATGTGGTAATATGCCACATGTGGTAATATGATACATGTGGTAATATGATACATGTGGTAATATGATACATAGGGTAATATGACACATTTGTACTATATTTTGTATCCTTGCCTTTTTTAATTATATTATTTTGATACGAGCAGCGATTTTTGTCTCTCAAAACTGCTTACGCCATTGCTTAGTACTCCTTTTTACCTTTCATTTCCATTTTGGATCATTCAGAACCGATTTTTTTTCTTCGAGTCCTGATAATGCGATGTAATCCGCGTAATCCAGTGTAATCAGAGTAATCCACTTATACTCCGCAGTAATTCAAGTGATTCGTAGTAAAACCAGTATTACGTAGTAATCCACTTTGAGGCCGGAGTAACCCACTTGCAATCCGAAGTAATCCACTATTGATCTGAAGTAATCCACTGTAATCCAGGGCAAATCACTTGTAACCCGAAGTAATCTGAGTAATCCTGTGTAATATGGAGTACTCCACTTGTAATCCGGAGTAATTCAAGTAATTCGGAGTAACTCCCGTATTCCGAAGTAATCCACTTTAAGCCGGAAGTAATCCACTTTAAGCCGGAAGTAATCCACTTTGAGTCGGAAGTAATCCACTTTTAATCCATTAGTAATCCAGAGTAATCTAGTTCTTATCTTGAGTAATCTAGTTCTAATCTGGCATAATCCACTTTTAATCCGTGTTAACTCAAGTAATCCAGTGTAATATGGATTACTCCACTTGTAATCCGGGGTAATCCAAGAAAATCGGAGTAACACACATATTCCGAAGTAATCCACTTGGAGGCTGGAATCAACGGGTGTAGTTATTACTTTATACCGGGTGTCACAAAAGTTCCGGGACGGCTGAATATTTCCTCAGCTAAGATATTTGTCAGGAAGGTCAAGGTCATTCTTAAAGTAACTTTCAACGAGGAATTCAGTGGCGACCTTTATTTTGATCTTGACGATGACCTTCAAGGTTTTTTCAAGGTCAACTTTATTAAAAAATGTAAGCCCCCTTTTTACATCGGGAACCGATAGAGCGGGAAATTTTACGTTCACATATGTACCCAGGTCATACATAGGTACATTATAACCTTGAAAGGGGGTTTTGAATGAAAAAAATTGACCTTGAAATGACCTTGAAGGTCATCGTCAAGGTCATGCCTAGGACCACAACTGAATACGTCTAGTTAAAGTTAGTAAAAAGTAAAAGTAACAAAATTTCAAAAGCTTCTACTTCCAGAGGTATGCAGACATTGTTTAAGTTTAAATGACCTTAGAGTGACCTTCACGGTTACAATGTACCTATGTATGACGTGGCTACATATTTGAACGTAAAATTCACCGCTCTATCGATTGCCGATGTAAAAAAGTGAGTTTCCATTTGAAAAAAAAGAGTTGACCTTGGAAAAGCCTTGAAGGTCATCGTCAAGGTCAAAATAAAGGTCACCATTGAATTCCTCGTTGAAAGTTACTTCAAAAATGGCCTTGAACACTAGCTAAAAATCAAACTTACTTTTTAAAAAACGATAGATAAAAAGAGAGGCAGGTACTTTACTGTCCTTCCCCCTCCAGCGTAGTGAAAAAAATGTTGATTTTTTGATCATTTTCAATTCTTAATATAAATAATTTATTTCGTGCAATTTTATTTCTAAGGTGCACCACGAAGGTATAGTAAGCTCTCTAATTATACAGGCTACCCGTAATGAGGTTATATGACACATGGGTAATATAGATCATAGGTTAATAAGGCACATAGGGTAATATGGCTCATTCAGTAATATGACACATGTGGTAATATGATACAAGTGGTAATATGAGTCAGGTGGTAATATGATACATGTGGTAATATGGCACACGTGGTAATATGACACAGGGGGTTATATGATACAGGGGGTTATATGATACATGTGGTAATATGATACATGTGTTATTATGATACATGTGGTAATGTGATACATGTGGTGATATGGCACATGGGATAATATGACACAATTGTGCTGTATTTTCCAAAAACATAGCCTAAAAAGGTTGAGTCCATGTTTCTGGTTATGGTTTTGGGCCTTATGGTTTCAACGTGCAGTTTGGGACTTACGGTTAGGAAATTAGTGTTCCCGTCATTATTTTTGAGACCTCACGTTTTAAATCTTATATTTTTGAGTCTTATATTTTTGGGACTTATGGTATTGGGTCTTACGGAAAAGCCTTGAAAGATAAAAATTAAAGATGAAATTTAGTTTTCCCAAAAAAACATGATTTTATCTTCGAACGGATTTTTTTATGAGTCATGGTGTTTCCGGAAATCCTGATACATGAGAGTCTCGGAAAAAATTACGATAGCATAAGATAGGTTGTTAAGAGTCGTGCCAGTAGAATATATTTAAGATTTTTTAACAAAATACATGAATTTTCAACTAAATGATTAAATGTTCATATTGAAAATATTAATTTTTAACAAAAAAAATTAATTTTCAACCAAATAAGTTGAATTTACAACCAAAAAAATACGAATTTAAAAAAAATAGCTGAACCCTCTACAGACATTTTTTACCAAAAGATGAATTTTTAGAACAAAATCAAAACTTTTCAACAAATATAAATAATTTATTTCATGCAATTTTATTTATAAGGTGCACCACGAAGGTAAGCTCTCTAATTATACAGGCTTACCTTATTGAAGTTATATGACACATGGGTAATACAGATCATAAGTTAGTAAGGCACATAGGGTAATATGGCACATTCAGTAATATGATACATGTGGTAATATGATACACGTGGTAATATCATACACGTGGTAATATGATACAAGGGGTAATATGATACATGTGGTAATATGATACATGTGGTAATGTGATACATGTGGTAATATGATACATGTGGTAATATGATACATGTGGTAATATGATACATATGTTAATATGATACAATTGTACTGTCCTTCGCAAAAACATAGTCTAAAAAGGTTTAGTCCATGTTTCTGGTTATGGTTTTGGGGCTTATGGTTTCAACGTGCAGTTTGGGACTTACGGTTAGGAAATTAGTGTTCCTGTCATTATTTTTGAGACCTCACGTTTTAAATCTTATATTTTTGAGTCTTATATTTTTGGGACTTATGGTATTGGGTCTTAATTGATTAAAATTAAAGAGGGAATTTAGTTTGCCCAAAAAATATGATTCTATCTTCGAAAGGATTTTTTTATGAGTCATGGTGTTTCCGGAAATCCTGATACATGAGAGCCTCGGGAAAAAATACGATAGCATAAGATAGGTTGATAAGAGTCGTGCCAGTAGAATATATTTAAGAGGATCGGCGGGTCGTGCGCCTCTCATTTGTGGCAACACGTGCTTGGTTACTGGTCAAAGTGAATGGATATCTCATAGATAAAAAGTGGAGCGAATATTATAAAATAGACGTTACAGAAGCTGGAGGAAACATGATTGTTCCGGTGAAGATAATACTTCTCTTTTTTAGCCTTCATATTATTTTGGTGAGCAAACAAATATTTTTTTCTGGATTATTTCGTAAAATTCAATTTATACATTTTTTAGCATCAATTCGAATAAAAAAGGTTTTGAAAAATATTGTAACGATATCTTGAAAATCTCACAATATCATTGTTGTTAAAATCCTGATTGGCTTTTCATCACTTGAAGTTGCCTTATATCTTAAATTTGAAATTTTGAAAACTAAATTTAAAAATAATAACTTTTTGCGAATTGAGAAAGGTTCGTACTTTTTAATTAACTTTAGCAATTAAATTTTTTTAAAGTAAATCTCTAATTTGTTTTCACCATTAAACAAATAAATTTATGAAAATTTTTGTTTTTGTTAGCGTTTGTGTACCGTTTAGCGTTTTTTAAACAGAATTCATTAGATTTTAAAAGTTCATAATTTTCTAACAATTTTAGGTTACGTTAGCGTTTTACACCAAAAACTAGTGTTTTAAAAGAAAAATCAATATAATTTGAACAAGATTTAGAATATTTTATAAATTTTGTATTGTGTTAGTATATTTTGTCGGGAAACCAATTAGGTTTCAAAGAAGATGCACATATTTCAACAGTTTTAGGTTATGTTAGCGTTTTACACAATAATTTGGTATTTTGAAACAAAAATCATTGTAATTTGAAAACGATTTAGAATATTTGAGCAATTTTGGATTATAGTGGTATTTTTTGTCGGTAAAAAAATTAGGTTTGAAAGAAGACACACTTTTTTTTTAATTTCAGGTAACATTAGCGTTTTACACCAACAATTTGTATTTTAAAACAAAAATCATAATTTGAAAGCGATTTAGAATATTTAAAGAATTTCGGATTACCTTATTTTTGTCGGGGAAAAAATTAGGTTTGAAAGAAGATTCACATATTTGAACAATTTTAGGTTATTTTAGCGTTTTACACCAAAAATTAGTATTTTAAAACAAAAATCGTTATAATTTGAACAAGATTTATAATATTTTATCAATTTTTCATTGTGTTAGTATTTTTTTTGCGAAAACAATTAGGTTTCGAAGAAGATTCACATATTTCAACAGTTTTAGGTTATGTTCGCTTTTTGCAGCACAAATTAGTATTTTAAACCAACAATCATTATAATTTGAAAAAGATTTAGAATATTTGAACAATGTTGGATTATAGTAGTATTTTTTGTCTGTAAAAAATTAGGTTAGAAAGAAGACACACGCGTTTTACACCAACAGTTTGTATTTTAAAACCAAATTCATAATTGGAACACGATTTAGAATATTTTAACAATTTTGGATTATGTTTTTTTTTGTCGGGGGAAAAATCAGGTTTGAAAGAAAATTGACATATTCGAACAATTTTAGGTTATGTTAGCGTTTTACACCAAAAATTACTATTTCAAAACAAAAATCATTATAATTGGAAAAAGATTTGAAATATTTCCAAAAAATTGTATTGTGTTATTATTTTTTGTCGGGGAAAAAATTAAGGTTCAAGGGCTTACAAATTTTAACAATTTTAGGTTATTTTAGCCTTTTGCACAAAAAATTAGTATTTAAAAAAAATCATTATAATTTGAAAACGATTTAGAATATTTGAACAATTTTGGATTATAGTAGTATTTTTTGTCGGTAAAAAAATTAGGTTTGAAAGAAGACATACTTTTTTTTAAATTTCAGGTAACGTTAGCGTTTTACACCTACAGTTTGTATTTTAAAACAAAAATCATGATTTGAACACGATTTAAAATATTTTAACAATTTTGGATTATCTTTTTTTTTTGTCTGGGAAAAAATTAGGTTTGAAAGAAAATTAACATATTTATGCAATTTTAGGTCATGTAGGGTTTTACACCAAAAATTAGTATTTTAAAACAAAAATAATTATAATTTGAACAAGATTTAGAATATTTGATAAATTTTGTATTATGTTAGTATTTTTTTTCGGTAGAAAAATTAGGTTCGAAAGAAGAGTCTCATATTTGAACAATTCTAGGCTATGTTAGCGTTTTACATCAAAAATTAGTATTTTAAAACGAAAATCATTATAATTTGAACAAGATTCAGAATATTTCACAAATTTTGTATTATGTTAGTATTTTTTGTCGGGAAAACAATTAGGTTTTAAAGAAGACTCATATATTCAAAAAATTTTAGGTTACGTGAGCGTTTAACACCAAAAAGTAGTATTTTAAAACAAAAATCATTATAATTGGAAAACGATTTAGAATATTTCCACAAAATTGGATTGTGTTATTATCTTCTGTCGGGGAAAAAATTAAGGTTCGAAGATTCACAAATTTGAACAATTTTATGTTATGTTAGCTTTTCGCAGCACAAATTAGTATTTTAAACCAAAAATCATTATAATTTGAAAACGATTTAGAATATTTGAACGATTTTGGATTATAGTAGTATTTTTTGTCGGTAAAAAAATTAGGTTTGAAAGAAGACATACTTTTTTTTTAATTTCAGGTAACGTTAGCGTTTTACACCAACAGTTTGTATTTTAAAACAAAAATCATAATTTGAACACGATTTAGAATATTTTGACAATTTTGGATTATTTTTTTTTTGTCGGGGCAAAAATTAGGTTTGAAAGAAGATTCACATATTTGAACAATTTTAGGCTATGTTAGCGTTTTACACCAAAAATTAGTATTTAAAAAAAATCATTATAATTTGAACAAGATTTAGAATAATTTATAAATTTTGTATTATTTTCGTATTTTTGGTCGGGAAAATAATAGGTCTCAAAGAAGATTCACGTATTTCCACAGTTTTAGGTTATGTAAGCGTTTTACACTACAAATTAGTAATACAAAACAAAAATCATTATAATTTGAAAACGATTTAGGATTTTTTGACCATTTTGGATTATGTTATTAATTTTTGTCAGGGAAAAAATTAAGGTTCGAAGGTTTACAAATTTCAACAATTTTAGGCTATGTTAGTCTTTTGCACCAAAGATTAGTATTTTTAAACAAAAATAATTGTAATTTTAAAACGATTTAGAATATTTGAACAATTTTGGATTAAAGTAGTATTTTTTGTCGGTAAAAAAATTAGGTTTGAAAGAAGACACACTTTTTTTTTAAATTTCAGGTAACGTTAGCGTTTTACACCAACAATTTGTATTTTAAAACAAAAATCATAATTTGAAAGCGATTTAGAATATTTAAACAATTTTGGATTACGTTATTTTTGTCGGGGGAAAAAATAGGTTTGAAAGAAGATTTACATATTTGAACAATTTTAGGTTCAGTTAGCGTTTTACACCAAAAATTAGTATTTTAAACAAAAATCGTTATAATTTGAACAAGATTTAGAATATTTTATGAATTTTGTATTATGTTAGTATTTTTTGTCGGGAAAACAATTAGGTTTTAAAGAAGACTCACATATTTAAAAAATTGTAGGTTACGTGAGCGTTTAACGCCAAAAATTAGTATTTAAAAAAAAAAATCATTATAATTGGAAAACGATTTAGAATATTTCCACAAAATTAGATTGTGTTATTATTTTTTGTCGGGGAAAAAATAAAGGTTCAAAGGTTTACAAATTTTAACAATTTCAGGTTATGTTAGCTTTTTGCAGCACAAATTAGTATTTTAAACCATAAATCATTATAATTTGAAAACGATTTAGAATATTTGAACAATTTTTGATTATGTTAGTATTTTTTGTCGTTAAAAAAATTAGGTTTGAAAGAAGACACACGTTTTTTTAAATTTCAGGTTACATTAGCGTTTTACACCAACAATTTGTATTTTAAAACAAACATCATAATTTGAAAACGATTTAGAATATTTTAACAATTTTGGATTTTGTTATTTTTGTCGAGGAAAAAATTAGGTTTGGAAGAAGAGTCTCATATTTGAACAATTTTAGGTTATGTTAGCGTTTAACACCAAAAATTACTATTTTAAAACAAAAATCATTATAATTCGAAAACGATTTAAAATATTTCCACAAAATTGGATTGTGTTATTATTTTTTGTCGGGGAAAAAATTAAGGTTCAAAGGTTTACAAATTTTAACAATTTTAGGTTATGTTCGCTTTTTGCAGCACAAATTAGTATTTTAAAACAAAAATAATTATAATTTGAAAAGGATTTAAAATATTTGAACAATTTTGGATTATAGTAGTATTTTTTGTCGGTGAAAAAAATTAGTTTTTAAAGAAGACACACTTATTTTTTAATTTCAGGTAACGTTAGCGTTTTACGCCAACAATTTGTATTTTAAAACAAAAATCATTATTTGAAAACTATTTAGAATATTTTATCTATTTTGGATTATGCTTTTTTTTGTCGGGAAAAAAATTAGGGTTGACAGAAGATTCACATATTTGAACAATTTTAGGTTATGTTAGCGTTTTACACCAAAAAGTTGTATTTAAAAAAAATCATTATAATTTGAACAAGATTTAGAATCATTCATAAATTTTGTATTATGTTAGTATTTTTTGTCGGGAAAATAATAGGTTTCAAAGAAGATTCACGTATTTCAACAGTTTTAGGTTATGTAAGCGTTTTACACCACAAATCAGTAATACAAAACAAAAATCATTATAATTTGAAAACGATTTAGAATTTGTTGACAATTTTGGATTATGTCATTATTTTTTGTTGGGGAAAAATTAAGGTTCAAAGGCTTACAAATATCAACAATTTCAGGTTATGTTAGACTTTTGCACCACAAATTAGTATTTTAAAACAAAAATCATTATAATTTCAAAATAATTTAGAATATTTGAACAATTTTGGATTATAGTAGTATTTTTTGTCGGTAAAAAAATTAGGTTTTTAAAAAGACACACTTTTGTTTAAATTTCAGGTTACGTTAGCGTTTTACGCCAACAATTTGTATTTTAAAACAAAAACCATAATTTGAAAACGATTTAGAATATTTTAACAATTTTGGATCATGTTTTTTATTGTCGGGGGAAAAATGAGGTTTGAAAGAAAATTGACATATTCGAACAATTTTAGGTTATGTTAGCGTTTTACACAAAAAATTAGTATTTCAGAACAAAAATCATTATAATTTGAGCAAGATTTAGAATATTTTGACAATTTTGGATTATGTTAGTATTTCAAAATCATTATAATTTGAACGAGATTTAGAATATTTTATAAATTTTCTATTATGTTAGTTTTTTTGTCGAAAAAATAATAGGTTTCAAAGAAGATTCACATATGATAACAATTTTAGGTTATATTAGCCTTTTATGTTAAAAATTACGGTTTAAAAACCATTATAATTTGATCAAGGTTGAGAATTTTAGGTTTATGCTAGCGTTTTACACCAAAAATTAGTATTTGAAAATAATAGTCATTATAATTTGAACAAGATTTGGAATATTTTAACAATTTTGGACTTATGCTAGTATTGTTTGTCGAGAAAAAATTGTGTTTCGAAGAATATTCAAATTTTTGAACACTTTCAGTTTATATTATTAGCGTTTTACACAAAAAATTACGATTTGAAAACCATTATAATTTGAACAGGAAGAACAATTTTAGGTTATGTCAGAACGGATTTGAACCAAGAACTATGGAACACTACTCATGAGTGTAGCGTTAAACAATTACGCCACCAAGGTGTAATGGATAATGGCGTTCCCGGTTCAAATCCCGGCTAAAGTACATTTTTTCTTGTTTTTCAAAAGTGATTTGTAAGAAGTAATCGTTTGAACAACAAAATTTGTATTAATTATGAATTTAACAACTCGGATATTAACATCTTCAAATGATAATAACATCTTCCAAAAATTAATTAGATTAAACTCACGTTGATTAAAAAATTGGTACAATGGTCGCAGTGGAGAAATGCTTATAACATTCCCCTGTAAACATTTAGCGATGAAGAACAAGAAAATATTTGCTGAATCCTCGGTGGCTTAAGTGGTTAACGCTGCACTCATGTATAGTGGCGCTCCTGGTTCAAATCCCGGCTGAGGCAGATTTTTTCTTTTCTTATAAAATTATTTGTCAGAAGTAATCGTTTTAACATCCAAATTTCTATTAATTATAAATATAAAGTCTTTGAACATATAAAATTTTTTTTTTATTTCAGAGAGCACATACAGCTTTAAGCATTCCAAGTTATCGGTTCAATCATCCAGGAACAATAGACCGAAATAAGTTTCTACCCAATTATAGCTTGAGACCAGATTTAAAATTCAATATTTCTGCTACGAAGGTAATAATTTCTATAACTAGCAGTAGATACAAATAGTCGGATATTTTCAGAAAAAATAGCGGGACCTACAAAAGGGACTATTTATACCGAAATTTTGGTAAAAATAGCCGGATAGTTTCCGTAAGAATAGCATAACCTAGAAAAAGGACTATTTGTACCGAAATTTCGGTACAAATAGATGGATATTTTGGGTAAAAATAGCAGGACCTGGAAAAGGGACTATTTTTACCGAAACTTCTATACAAATTTGCCGAATGTTTTGGTAAAAATAGCGGAACCTGGAAGTGGGACTATTTGTACCGAAATTTCGGCACAAATAGCTGAATATTTTCGATAAAAATAGCCTTCCCTGAAAAAGGGACTATTTGTACCGAAATTTCATTACAAATAGCCGGATATTTTCGGTACGTGAGCGGCATCTGGAAAAGGGACTATTTGTACCGAAATTTTGTTACAAATAGCAGGACCTGGAAATGGGACTATTTGTACCGAAATTTCGGTACAAATAGCTGAATATTTTCGATAAAAATAGCCTGAACTGGAAAAGGGACCATTTGTACCGGAATTTCAGTAAAAATAGCCAAATAGCCGAACATTTTTGTTACAAGTAGCGGGATCTAGAAAAGGGACTATATGTACCGAAATTTCGGTGCCAAGTTGCCAGATATTTTCAGTACGAATAGCAGAATCTGGAAATGAAACTATTTGTACAAATAGGCGTATTTTTTTGTACAAATAGCAGAAACTAGAAATGGGACTATTTGTACCAAAATTTCGGTACAAATAGCCGAATATTTTCGGTAAAAATAGCGGGACCTATAGAAGCGACTATTTGTACCGAAATTTCGGTACAAATAGCGGGACCTAGAAAAGAGACTATTTGTACCGAAATTTCGGTACCAATTTGCCAGATATTTTCGGTACGAATAGCAGAACCTGCAAATTGAACTATTTGTACCGTGATTTCGGTACAAATAGACGAATTTTTGGTTACAAATAGCAGAACCTGGAAATGAGATTATTTTTACCGAAATGTCGGTACAAATAGCCGGATATTTTAGGTAAAAACAGCGGAAATTGGATAATTGACTATTTGTACTAAAATTTCGGTGCAAATAGGCGTTTTTTGGTACAATTAGCAGAAACTGGAAATGGGACTATTTTTACCGAAATATCGGTACAAATAGCCGAATATTTTCGGTACAAATAGCCGAACATTTTTGTTACAAATAGCTGGACCTAGAAAAGGGACTATTTGTACCGAAATTTCGGTTCCAATTTGCCAGATATTTTCGGTACGAATAGCAGAATCCGCAAATGGAACTATTTGTACAAATAGGCGTTTTTTTGGTACAAATAGCAGAAACTAGAAATGTGACTATTTTTACCAAAATTTTAATACAAACAGCCGGATATTTTCGGTACAAATAGCGGGACCTAGAAAAGGGCCTTTTTTATTTGTACCGAAATTTCGGTACAATTAGACGTATTTTTGGTGCAAATAGCAGAACCTGGACATAAGATTATTTTTACCGAAATTTCGGTACAAATAGCTGGATATTTTTGGTAAAAATAGCGGAAATTGGATAATTGACTATTTGCACTAAAATTTTGGTACAAATAGCTGAATTTTTTAAGTTTTTCAGTATTAAGAAGAATAAAAATTATTCACAGATACCTGTCTCAGCAATTGATGATTTCTTCGAATTAGATAACGAACGCAAATTAATTGACAAAATCGTGAAATGGGCCAATGAAGATCTCGATGAATCTGAATTAGAAGATTCGTCTTTTGATGAAGTTATTTTGGAATTATTTGAAAATGATGAAAAAAAAGAGAGACCAGTGAGGGCAAGTATGTATTTCAAGGAATCTGTATTATCGTCAGACAATAACAGAAATTTTAACGTCTTTTCAGACTAGATGGAGATATGAATAAAAAATCATTCTAACTAATTTTTTCTGAAAAAATCTCCTTTCGCTCCGCTGGGAATCGAACCTCAGAACTTCCGATTGCCGGTCGGGTGCTTCCCCATTAAGCTACTAGAGAGATCGAGAGAAGAAACTTTTTTCAGAAAATACGCGCATTATTTTTCTAGTTGGTACAAGTTAAATTTTTCAAGGAATCTGTATTATCATCAGACAATAACAGAAATTTTCAACGTCTTTTCAGACGAGATGGAGATATGAATTAAAAATCATTTTAATTATTTTTTTCTGGAAAAAAATCTTCTCCTTTCGCTCAGCTGGGAATCGAACCTCAGAACTTCTGATGTCCAGTCAAGTGCTTTCCCATTAAGCTACTAGAGAGATCGAGAGAATAAACTTTTTTCAGAAAATACACGCATTATTTTTCTAGTTGGTACAAGTTAAATTTTTTAAAGAATCTGTATTATCATCAGACAATAACAGAAATTTTTAACGTCTTCTCAGACTAGATGGAGATATGAATTGAAATTTATTTTAATTAATTTTGTTCTGAAAAAAGATCTGCTCCTTTCGCTCCGCTGGGAATCGAACCTCAGAACTTCTGATGGCCGTTCGGGTGCTTTTCCATTAAGCTACTAGAGAGATCGAGAGAAGAAACTTTTTTCAGAAAATACACGCATTATTTTTCTAGTTGGAACAAGTTAAATTTTTCAAGTAATCTGTATTATCATCAGACAGTAACAGACATTTTTAACGTCTTTTCAGACTAGATGGAGATATGAATTAAAAATTATTCGAAATAATTTTTTCTGAAAAAAAATCTCCTTTCACTCAGCTGGGAATCGAACCTCAGAATTTCTAATTTGCAGTCGGGTGCTTTCTCATTAAGCTACTAGAGAGATCGAGAGAAGAAACTTTTTTGAGAAAATACACGCAGTATTTTGCTAGATAGTACAAGTTAAATTTTTCAAGGAATCTGCATTATCATCAGACAAAAAAATAAATTTTTAACTTCTTCTCAGAATAGATGTAAATATGAATTAAAAATTATTTTAATTAATTTTTTCTGAAAAAAAGAGGTTCGATTCCCAGCGGAGCTAAAGGAGAAAATTTTTTGTAGGAAAAATATATTAAAGTATGTATTTTCGGAAATTACAATTAATAATCGTCAAAGTCTTTAATGAATTTTGTATTTTATAATAAAATTATTAAATTCGGAAAAGCGTGATGCACAATTTGAAAATCATTAATTTAAACGACTTAGTTACAAGATCCTAATTTCGGAATGATTCAATTATCAACAAATTTCGAAATTTTTTAATTTTTCACGTTTCAAATTTGAATTGATTAATATTTCATTGTTAGAATAATTAAACTTTAATAGTTCATAATATTTTTAATTCTTCAATTTTAAACAGTGAAAATTTCAGTAATTTGTTTAGATTTTGAGGCCTCCAAACTAAAGTTTTTTTACTTTAAAGCTTAAATTGGAAAATATTTGTTTTGAAATTTCTTAAGATTTGTAGATTTCAAATTTCACAATTTTATAGTTTCAATTCAAATATAAAAAATTTCATTTCAATTCATTCATTTTCAATTCATTTAAATTATTTAAATTTAAAATAATGAAAAATTGAATCAATCATTTCTTAAATTCAAGCCTTTAAAATGAGAAAATTAAATAACAAGGTATTGAAAATTGAATTATCTTTCATTAAAAAATAGTCCAAAATATTGAATTTTTGAAATAAAATCATCATCAAGATTACCCATTTTCAACGATTTTGGATTATGCTAGCGTTTAACACCGGAAATGGATATTTTCAATAAAAAAATATTCGATTTCAAAGATTAAACAATTTTCAACAATTTACGTTTTTTTTTGTTAAAGTTTTTTCATTGGAAATAGACATTTTTGAACAAAAATCATTAAATTTTAAAGATTCATAAGTTTTGAACAATTTTAGGTTACGTCATTAGAATTTTACAAAAAAAGATTAGTAAATTTGAAATTTGATTTTTTTAACCAAAACAATCATCTATTTTGTTTAAAATAATAAAATTTACAAGCTTTTGAACAATTTTGGATTATGTTAGAGTTTTTCGTCAAAAAGTCGTATTTATGATAAAAAATTTAAAGATTTCAAAAAATATTCACAATTTTTCAAAATTTTTCCTAAATTAAAATTGTTTGATTAGGAACGTTTTCAATTCAAAATTGTTCAATATATTTTTTAAAGTTTTAAGCGCTTTCAATTCTAGATTATCAATTAATAATTATTGTTTCAAACATTTTTTAAACTCAATGTTTAAAAAGTTGCTTAATAAAAATATTTTTTCAGATGAAAAATCTCAATCAGAGACGGAAGTAAGTGAAATTCCAGAAATCTTAGTACCACCAGAAGATTCCTGTGATTCTTTGTGTGACTATGCCCCTATGTATCCAGAAAAAACTATGCGTGAAGCATATTTGAAAAAAAACTTCATTTATGAAAAAAAGTATTTTACCGTAAGTAGCCTATTAAGTTTAGTAAGTCGTTCAAACTTCCCGCTCACACACTTCTACTCTACTTCCACTCTACCTAGATTCCCCTACTTCCCCTACTTCCCATTCTTCCCCTCCCCTCACTTGACCCTCGCCATCCCCCTTCCAAACTTCCTCCTCTACTTCCCCCTCACTTTTCTTCCCCAGTCAACACTCCCCTACCCATACTGCCCTCCCCCAGCCCTCACTGCCCCTCCTCTACTCATCCTCATTTTTTATCATTTCCGCTACATCCTCTCACTTACACTCCATTCTCATACTTCCTCTAAATTCCCTTACTTTCCCTTATTACCTCTATTTTCCCCCTAGTTCCTCTCCCCTATTCCCCCTACCAAACCTACTTTCCCTTTTTCATCATCTTATTTCCCCTCACTTCCCCTACTTCCGAACCCCTTCCCTACTTTCCCTTACCATATGTCCCCTACTTCCTCTTCCTTAATTTCTCCGCACCTCCTCTACTTTCCTCTCACCTCCCCTACTTCCCGCCCCTTACTTCCCCCACTCCTCATCCCCATTTTCCCTACTTTCCCTTCCCTCATGTCCCTTACTTCCTCTTCCTTAATTTCTCCTCACCTCCCCTATTTTTCCTTTCCTCGTGCTGGGTTTGAACCAACAACCTCCTCATTTCATGTGAGATGCGCCAACAATTACGCCACCGCAGATCATCAGTGAAAATGATAGAACTTATATTTCCTGAATTTGAATGCAAATTCAATGCAAATTACGAACATCTAAAATATACGTATTTGCATTCAAATTCAGGAAATGCAAGTTCTAAAATTTTCACTGATGGACTGCGGTGGCGTAATTGGTAGCGCACCTCACATGGAATGAGAAGGTTATTGGTTCAAACCCAGCCCGCAGTGAATTTTTTATAACTTATTTTATCGCCTTTTTTAATTAATTCGCGAAATGAAAAATAATTGCAATATACCCAGCTGAAAATTAGTGTACAGGAATCTCAGAGGATCCTGAACATGTTTCTGGATGCGAACCTGCACACGCACATGTACAGGAACACCGGAGGATCCTGGACATGTTGCTGAACATGATCCTGCACAGGTAGTCTTGACGGTTCCTGTGAAGGAACGTGTACAGGATCATTCAAATGTTAGCTTGCATACAAGTCCCTTTGCAGGATCATGTACAGTTTCCTTCGCCAAATTCTTATACAGGAACCGTCAAGATTACCTGTACATGTTCGTGTGCAGGTTCACATTCAGAAACATGTCCAGGATCCTCTGAGGTTCCTGTACATGTTCGTGTGCAGATTCGTGTCCAGCAACATGTCCAGGATCCTCCGAGGTTCCTGTACATGTTCGTGTGCAGCTTCTTGTCGAGAAATATGTCCAAGATCCTCTGAGGTTTCTGTACATGTTCGTGTGAAGCTCCGTGTCGAGAAACATGTCCAGGATCCTCCGAGATTCCTGTACATGTTCGTGTCCAACTTTGTGTCCAGAAATATGTCCAGGATCCTCCGAGGTTTCTGTACATGCTCGTGTGCAGCTTCGTGTTCAGAAACATGTCCAAGATCCTCCGAGGTTCTTGTACATGTTCGTGTGTAGCTTCGTGTCCAGCAACATGTCCAGGATCCTCCGAGGTTCTTTTACATATTCGTGTCCAGCAACATGTCCAGGATCCTCCGAGGTTCCTGTACAGGAATTTTCAGCTGGATTTTCCTACTTGTCAGCAATTTTGTAGATAGAGACCTCTGGTGTATTTAAAATCGACACTGGTAGAGGCCTCTGAAAAGAATCTATTAATTTGTGATGTTTTCAAAATTTTTCAGCTTTCTGCTCCCGAGCTAGACATAACTAACAGACATGAAGTTAGTTTAAGTACTGGAGAACTCTGCAATTCAGAAGTAAGTATCATTATTTTGTCATTTTTCCGGCAATTAGAAAGTTTTTTCATTCCTTATTTAAGAATTCAATTTTTTTCTTCATTTCAGATCATTGAAATGTTACCCAAAATTGGTAAAAATAAAGCAGGAGACTTACGCTATATTTTAAACATTGCTGAAAGACAACAGACAGTTGAACAAGATATTTGCACGTAAGTTAATTGTTTAATATTATAATTTTTACTCAAACAATACTATTATATTCAATCTTCATGAAAATTACTTATAATTCATTAAATTATCAAAATTCTAGGGCGCCAGGAACAAAATGCAATTCTGTCGCTATTGTACTTGGAGTTGGGCCATTTCACAAATTGCTGTGTGAACAGCAAAATGTCTACACTAAATTTGAGGCACTTCATCCTATTAAGAAAGAAATTGTAGAAGAATTATTTCTAGTACAAAGTGGATGCTGTTGTAAAATAAAATAAGAGATGAAAATAATGAGCAATGGAAAAATAATTTACGAAAAGAGATTCTTTGAAAGCATTTAGATGTTTAATAACAAGAGCCCTATAACTTATTATTATTACCTAATATTCTTTTTAGTATTTTTTATTAACATTTTTTCATATTGACTAAATAAATTACTAATTGAGCAAACTACATGATTAGTCAAAATTTTTTTACGAATTTTAATTACTTGATGTAATAGTAGTAGTTGGACTATAACTCCTGTTTTTAGGGTTTCGAAACCCCTAGCAGAAACCCTTATACAGGGTGCGGCAGCATAACTTCCTTATTTCAAATTTCAATAAAAAGGATTTTATGAGGCAAACATGTTTTTATTTTTTTTATAATGTAGGTAGACATCTAAAATTCGATTTTACATGGTTTTGAAAATCATACCCGCCCTGGCGAAAGTATCGGATAGGAATTCCTTCCGAACCAATCCGAAGTCATCCGAATTATTCCGGAATCTGTATCCGATCTAACTCGAGTTAATTCGAGACAATCCGAAAAAATTTCTACATTTCGTTCGATCCAAATCGGTCAAAAATTAATCCGACTGAATCCGAACCAAATTTTCAATCCGAATGAATCCGAACTCGGATTGACCTGAAACGATTTTCAATCCGAATAAATCCAATTCAATCCGAACTCGGATTCATTCGGATTGAAAATTCAGTATATATGAATCCGAGTTCGGATTGATTCTGATTCATTTGGATTGAAACTTTGGTTCGGATTGGTTCGTTTTGGAATTCGGATTGAGTCGGATTAATTTTTAAACGATTTGGGTCAAACGAAATGTAGAACTTTTTTCGGATTGGTTCCATTTGACTCGGATTGGTTCGGATACAGATTCCGGCATGATTCGGATTGGTTCGGAAGGAATTCCTATCCGATACTTTCGCCAGGGCACTTATACAGGGTGCGGCAGCATAACTTCCTTATTTCTAAATGCAATAAAACGGATTTTATGAGGCAAACATGAATTTATTTTTTTTATAATGTAGGTAGACATCTAAGGTTTAATTTTACATGGCTTTGAAAATCATACCCGCCCTGGCGAAAGTATCGGATAGCATTCCTTCCGAATCAATCCGAAGTCATCCAAATTATTCCGAAATCTGTATCCGAACCAATCCGAGTTAATTCGAGCCAATCCGAAAAAATTTCTACATTTCGTTCGATCCAAATCGGTCAAAAATTAATTCAACTCAATCCGGTTCAATCCGAACCAAATTTTCAATCCGAATGAATCCGAACTCGGATTGAGCTAAAACGATTTTCAATCCGAATGAATCCAATTCAATCCGAACTCGGATTGAAAATTCAATGTATATGAATCAGAGTTCGAATTGATTCTGATTCATTTGGATTGAAACTTTGGTTCGGATTGGTTCGTTTTGACTCGGATTGGTTCGAATACAGATTCCAGAATGATTCGGATTGGTTCGGAAGGAATTCCTATCCGATACTTTCGCCAGGGCACTTATACAGGGTGCGGCAGCATAACTTTCTTATTTCAAAATGCAATAAAACGGATTTTATAAGGCAAACATGTTTTTATTTTTTTTATAATGTAGGTACACATCTAAAGTTTAATTTTACATGGTTTTGAAAATCGTACCCGATATGTGACGCCCCCCATTATCAATACACTGGGTCAACCGAATTCTGGCGTTTGCAATGACTCATTCCAGCATGATGACGGGTATGTTGTCCGTTTCTTCCCCAATGTTGGCCTTTAGGTCTTCTAGGATCCTTGGGCGGTTAGCGTAGACTGGGATTTCAAATAACCCCACAAAAAAAAATTGCAAGGGGACAAATCAGGACAGCGCTAGAAAAGTAGGCTTCTACGGCAAACGCGCGCTCCTGCCTCCTGACTGTTCCAACGCATGATGGCGACTGACCAAAGAGCGAACAAAACCAGTGATGCCAATGTGGGCGCCTTGAGCTTCTGCGCTTGCGTTACGCGCTGGTTGGCTCCAGTTGGCGCGGAATTGAAAATGGGTATTAAATACAATTATTTTTATTAAAATAAATAGTCATTATAAAATGCACAAGAGTACATATAAACTGTATAACTTTTGATTTCAATTAAGAAAAAAATTTATAACACAAATATTTTCTCAGGAACAGTTTATTTTCATTGAAATCCAAAAAGTAACTTATATTTCACAAAAAAATTTTAATAAATACAATGTATATACATTCTTGTACATTGAATTATTATTATTGATTTTAATTACAAGAATTGTTTTTAATACCCATTCTGAATTCCGCGCTAACTGCAGCCAACTAACGCGCGACCCTAAAGCAAGCGCATTAGCTCAAGGCGCCCACATTGGCATCACTGAACAAAACTTTAGGATCCCCTCCCTCGAACAAGACCACTCCCGCCCCACTACGACCGTTAGTGCTACAAGAAGGGGAAGTAGGAGAAATTAGGGGAAGGGATGTTGATGAAGTAAGGGGAATTAAGGGAGGGGAAGCAGAGGACATAAGGTGAAATTGGGGGGGATTCAGGGGTATAAGGGGAACGAAAGTAGGGGAACATAAGGGGAAACTAGGGACGGGGAAAATGAGAAGTGAGAGCTAATTAGGGGAGGGGAAGTAGAATAAGTGATGGTAAATTAGGGAGAGGAAGCAGGGCACGTGAAGGGAAATTGGGGGAGGGTTATTTAGGGGAATGAGGGGAAAGGAAGTAGGGGACATGAGTGGGAATTACGGACGGGGAAGTAGGAGAAGTGAGAGGAAATTTGGAGCGGGGAAGTAGGAGAAATGAGAGTTCATTACAGGAAAGAAGCAGGGGGCGTGAGGGGAAATTAAGGGAAGAGGAAATTAAGGGAAGGGTGAATTAGAGGAATAAGGGGAGGTGGAGTGGGGTAAGGAAATTATGGGAGAGGGGACGTGAGATGAAATGAGGGAAAAGAAAGTAGGAGAAGCGAGGGAAAGTGAGAGAATGGAGTAGGGTAGATGAGGAGAAATTAGAGGAGAACTAGAAGTAGTAAGGGGAATTAAGGAAATTAAGGGAGAAGAAGTAGAGAAAGTGAGGGAAAATCCGGGGAGAGGAAGTAGGGGAAATGTTTGGATAGAAACCAGAGGAAGTGTTGGAGAGTGATTGGGAAGGAGAGAAAATTACGAGAAATGAGGGGAGGGCTAGTAAAGGTAATTCAGGGGAAATAAATAAGGGTATTTGAGGGGAAATTATGGGAGGGGAAGTTGAAAAATTTAGAGGAAACAAGAGGAGAGAAAGTGGGGAAAGTAAAGAGAAACTAGAGGAGGAGTAATTATGAGAAGTGTGGGAAGTAAGGGGCGTAAGGGAAGTAGGAAGAAATTAGGGAGGGAATATAGGGGAAGTGAAGGGACGTTTAAATTTCACCTAATTTTTTTTTCAATTGAACCTATTAAATTCATTGAATGAATTTAATAAATAATCATAAATTTAGGTCCAAAATGAATACTATAATTTTTTTTAAATTATTCAAAAAATAAAGTTTCGTTTCATGCAATTGGTTCATTGCTTGTCCCTCGGTGTGCGGCCATCTTGCCAGCTGACGTCATGTGGAGCACAACAGTCGCCAGGTGGCGCTGACTGTTCTAGTCAAAGTTCCGCGAAAATTCAAATTTAATTAATGAAAAATAGCTTTTTTATATAAATTAATAATTAAAGTTTATTGTTTATTCATAAAATATAGTAAAAGTGTAAGTCAATCAGTTTAAAAAGAAAAAATTTGATAATTTACTTACTGATTAGTTTTTCTTGCGTTGTTCTGAATTTCACAATATTAACATATTATTGTTTACTTGTATAACTTTCTCTATTCATCACACCGAATAGTTTATTTGTCGACCAAAAAAGATCAATTCCGAACCGAAAGTAAAATGGTTTAATTTTCAACCAAAAAGATGAAGTTTCAAACAAGAAAATTAATTTTCTACTAGAAAGACAAATTTTCAACAAAAATAAACTTTCAGCAAATAGTTCAAGTTTCTTGTAAAAAAGAATTAATATTTCAATTTGAGAAAGAAGGAATTTTCAACAAAATCGTTCAATTTTCAACTAAAAAACATAAATTTTCAATCAAAAACGGAATAGTTAAATTGTTAGTTAAAAAATTGAATTTCTAACAATTTTTTTTTTCTTGTTTGATTTTCAACGAAATAAATAAATTTTCAACTAAAAAAGAAAAATAAACCAAAAATCGACTAGTTAAATTTTGAGTCAAAAAATTAATTTTCAACCAAAAAAACAAGAATTCAACAAAATAGTTAAATTTTAAACTAAAAAATTGAATAATATTTAGAAAAAAAGACGAATTTTCAACAAAATACATGAATATTAATGCATAGGGACATTTTTTCGAAAAACATCATTAGCACTATAATAGCAACAAGAATAGAGAAAAAGCTATTTTTTTCGGGTAAAAAATGTCCAAAATGTGAACTTGTTTATATTATTTGTTTATTATATAAACAAATATTGATGGATGGTAACATTTTTTCAGAAAGCATCATTGGTAATAGAACTACAATAAGAGTAGAAGAAAAAACTATTTGTTTTTGCCTATAAATGTCTGCGATGTACATTTGTTTATATAATTTGTTTCCATAATTAATTATTAACAATGAATCTTAAATTTTAATCGCCACGTTTCATCCTAACGAGGAAAGCAAGCAACTTCAGAGCAGAAATATAATTTGAAAACGAATAAACCCTAATGTAGAATATTTGTGAATACAATTTGTTTATAACAATTAACTTCACAACTTAACAATTTTGTTTCTTATACCTCTGTGCATTGAATCCAAGTGACGGGAAGTATACGAAAAATTTTTTTCTGGGAGATAAAATATTAAATGAAAAAAATCTATACTTTTTTCGCTGTTTGCATTAACATACAAATTAAATAAACAACGAAAATCTACTCGAACCATTTTCTGAAAAATTTAGTCCCAAATTAAAAAAAATATATAAAATTATATGGAACGAAATATAATTTATGTTATAACTCAGATAAAAATGATTTTTCACCATAAGTGTATTTGGATATTATTTTTTATTTTTCAAAAGCTATTTAATGAAATTACTATTTAGGTAGATAATTCTTTTTTTTTTTGTTCAAAATTCAACTATTTTGGTAGATAATTCATTTTTTTTTTTTTTAATTTAACTATATTGTTGAAAATTTGTTTCTTTTTTGGATTATTAATTTTCATAACTGAGAATTTAGGTATTCCACTTTTAGTTGAAAATGTATTTTTTTTAGTTGCAAATACAAGTATTCGGTTGAAAGTTAAACTACTTTGATCAAAATTCAAATTTCTGGTTAAAGATTCTCGATTTCAGTTGAAAATAGTTTGGTTGAAAATTTAACCATTTCGGAGAAAATTAGCTTTTTTTTTTTTTAAATTTATTGAATGAAGAATTAAACATTTGTTTGAAAATTCATGTATTTTAATGTCTCTTTCAGTTGAAAATTAATCTTTTTGTTTAAAAATTTATCTTCTTGGTTGAAAAAAAAAACTTAATTTCTATTGTTGAAAATTGAACTATTGTATTGGAAATTTGTTTCTATTTATTGTTTGAAAATTAATTTTTTAAACTGGAAACTTAAATCTATGCTAAAATTTCCTGTGAAAAATGTTTTTTTTTTTAGATTTTTTATTCATCTTTTTGGTAGAAAATTATTCATCTTGTTTGAAAATCCTTTCTTTTTGGCTGAAAATCAATTAAATGATAATTTAATTATTCGATTTTCGGTTGAAAATTTATCTGTTTTAGTAGACAAATAAAAATTTAAAAATCATTTCTTTGTCTGAAAATTTAATTATTTTTTTTTTGCTTCGAAATTTATCTTTTGAGTTGAAAATTCATTTATGTTGGTAGAAAATTCATTTCTTTGGTTAAAAATACATCTATTTTTGTTCAAGATTCATTTATTTGGTTGAAAGTTGAACTATTTTGATGAATTTTTTTTTTTCTTAAACTGAAAATTTAAGTATACATACTGAAATTTTTAGTTAAAAAATGTTGTTTTTTTTAAGTAAAATTCGTCTTTTTGGCAGAAAATTATTCTTCTTGTTTGGAAATTCATCTTTTTGGTTGAAAATTATTTTGGTTTTTACTGAAAACTCAACTATTTTGTTGAAACTCTTTTTTTTTGGCAGAAGGTTTAAAAATGGTTGAAAAATTATCGATTTTGTCGAAAATTACCGACTTTGTTGAAAATTTTTTTTATTGAAAATTATTTTTCCAACTAAATAATATTTAACTTCCATTTTTTTTGAAAATTCATCTTTTTCAGTTGAAAATTAATTACTTTTGTTCAAAATTTAACTACTTTATCAAAACTCCTTTTTCGGTTTCAAATTTTTTTACTGAAAATTAAACTATTCTATTTTTGTTTGAAAATATATCTTTTTTAATTGAAAATTCAACTATATGGTTGAAAATGGATGTATTTCGTTGAAATTTGTCTTTTTTGATAGAATATTATTCTCCTTCTTTGAAAATGGTTGAAAAATTACCGATTTTGTTGAAAAGTTTTTTTTACAAATTAATTTTTTCAACTCTACCATTTTTAGTTCAAAATTTAACTATTTTGTTAAACATTCTTTTTTTTGGTTGCCAGAAAATTTTTTTAAATTAAAAATTCGTATTTTCGGTAAAAAATTATTTGATTAAAAATTCATTGGCTAAATATTCAATATTCAATATTTTCATTAAGCTACTAGAGAGATCGAGAGAAAAAACTTCTTTCAGAAATACACGCATTATTTTGCTACGTGGTACAAATCAAACTTTTCAAGAAAAAAAATTCTGTCATTCTCTAATGATAATACAGATTCCTGGAAAAATTTTATTTGTACCACCTAGCAAAATTGTGCGTGTATTTCTGAAAAAAGTTTTTTCTCTCGATCTCTCTAGTAGCTTAATGGGAAAGCACCCGACCGGCAATCGGAAGTTCTGTGTTTCGATACCCAGCGGAGCGAAAGGAGATCTTTTTTCAGTAAAAAATTAATTGAAATAATTTTTAATTCATAGCTCCATCTAGTCTGAAAAGACGTTAAAAATTTATGTTATTCTCTAATGATAATACAGATTCCTTGAAAAATTTTATTTGTACCACCTAGCAAAATAATGCGTGTATTTCTGAAAAAAGTTTTTTCTCTCGATCTCTCTAGTAGCTTAATGGGAAAGCACCGGCAATCGGAAGTTCTGAGGTTCGATTCCCAGTGGAGCGAAAGGAGAAGATCTTTTTTCAGGAAAAAATTAAGTAAATTAATTTTTATTTCATAGTCTGAAAACACGTTAAAAATTTTCAACCAAAAATGGAATAGTGAAATTTTCAGATAAAAAATGAATTTCCAACAATATATCCAATATGCAACAAAAGAAGTGAATTTGCAACTGAAAAAAAACATTTTCAACTTAAAAAAACGATTTTTTTCAATAGAATAGTTGAATTTTCAGCCAGAATGGTGAATTTTCAACTAAAGTAATGAATCTTCAACCAAAAAAATTACTTTTTAACAAAGTAGTATAACTTTGAATCAAAAAAGATGAATTTTCAACGAAAAATTGAATAGTTGATATTCCAACCAAAAAAGATTTTAATATTGAATAAAATACAGTTGAATTTAAAAAAAAAGACGAATTTTAAATGAAATATTTAATTTTTAGGTTCAAAAATTAATTTTCTGCAACAACCACAAAAAATGTTCAATAAAATAATTGAGTTTTAATCGAAAGAAATTAATTTGCAAATGTAAAAAAAATTCGTAAGCGAAAAATGAAATAGTTCACTTTTCAGTTTTTAACCAAGAAAAAGGAAATTTGAACGAGATACTTGAATTTTCAACCAAAAATAATGAATTTTCAACCAAAAAGATGAATTTTCAAACAAGAAGATTAATTTTTTACCAAAAAGTCGAGTGTTCAATTTAAAATTAAGTTTTACAACAACAAAATATATTTTTAACAAAGTAGTTGAATTTTTAACCAAAGAAATGAATTTTCAACCAAAATAAATCAATTTGCAAACAAGAAGAATAATTTTTTTTTAAAAGTCAATTTTCAAACACATAGTTGAATCTTCAACTGAAAATATCAATTTTCAAGAAAAGAAAAACGAATTTAAAAAAAAATTAGTTACATTTTTAACCGAAAAATGATTTTTCAACCGAAAAGATTAATTGTGAAGCACCAATATTAATTTTCAACCGAAAGAGACGAATTTTCAATAAAATGCCTGAATTTTAATTTAAATGGTTCATTTTTAAACTAAAAGAGGCAAAAAACGAGAAGAATAATTTTCTACCAAAAAAACGAATTTTCAACTAAAAAAAAAAACATTTTTCAACTAAAAATTTCAGTTTAAAAAATTAATTTTCGACAAAAAAAAACAAGTTTCCATCAAAATAGTTAAATTTTCAACCAAAGAAATGAATGTACATACAAAAGAAATAATATTTTACCAAAAATACAAATTTTAAACAAATTATTGTTTTTAGTTGAATTTTCAACTAAAAAACATCAATTTTTAACTAAAAATGGAATAATTAAATTTTGATTATACAAATAATTTTCAACAAAAAAAAACGAAGTTTCAACAAAATATTAAAATTTTTAACTGAACAAATAAATTTTTAACCAAAAAGACCAATTTTCACTCAAATAATTTTCTACAAAAAAGGCTAATTTTGAACTAAAAATTTTTGTTTGAAACAAAAAAAAAGAATCTTTAACAATAATTTTCAACGAGAAAAGACGAAGTTTCAATAAATAGATGAATTTTCAACCAAACTATTTATTTGTCAACTCAAAAAGATAAATTTTTAACCACAAATGTAATATTTAAATCTTCATTTATATAATTTTCAACAAAAAAAAACAAGTAATTTTCAGCAAAATAGTTGAATTATCAACAAAAACAAAATTAATTTTCAATCAAATAGATGAATTTTCAACTAAAAAATAAAAAAAGTTTTTAACTGAAAGTTTTAGCATATTATACTTAAAGTTTCCAGTTTAAAAGAATAATTTTTAACAAAAAAAAAAAAAAAAATTTCATGAAAATAGTGAAATTTTCAACCAAATAAATTAATTTTTGACCAAAATCAACGAATTTTCAACTGAAAAAGATAAATTTTCAAGCAAAATAAAAACGAATTAAAAAAAAAGTTTAATTTTCAGCCAAAGAAACCACAAATGGAATATTAAAATTTTCATTCAGTTAATTTTCAAAAAAAAAAATAATTTCTTCAACTAAAAAAATGAATTTTTAACCAAAAATAACAAATTTTTAAACAAATAATTTTCTACCAAAAAGACGAGTTTTGAACTAAAATTTTTTTTTTTTTTTGCAACCAAAAAAAAAGAATCTTTAACATTAATTTAAAAACGATTTATTTGTGAACTAAAAAAGATGAATTTTTAACCACAAATGGAATATTCAAATCATCATTTAAATAATTTTCAACAAAAAAAACAACTAATTTTCATAAAAATAGTTGAATTATCAACAAAAACAAACCTAATTTTGAACCAAAAAGATGAATTACCAACTAAAAAAAAAACATTTTTCAACTAAAAATTTCAGTATATACTTAAATTTTCAGTTTCAAAAATCAATTTAAAAAAAAAAAGAAAACGGAAGGTTTCATCAAAATAGTTAAATTTTCAACAAAAAAAATTAATTTTTTAGCAAAAATTGATGAATTTTCAACCAAAGAAATGAATGTACAAACAAAAGAAATAATATTTTACCAAAAAAACAAATTTTCAACAAATTATGTGAATATTCAACCACAAATGTAGTTGAAGTTTCAACTAAAAAAGATAAATTTTTAACTAAAAATGGAATAATTAAATTTTCAATATAAAAATAATTTTCAATTAAAAAAAAACAAAGTCTCAACAAAATATTAAAATTTTCAACTAAACAAATGCATTTTTAATTAAAAATACCAATTTTTAATCAAATAATTTTCTACCAAAAAGACGAGCTTTAAACTAAATTTTTTTTTTTCGCATCAAAAAAAAAAGAAATTTTAATATTAATTTTCAACGAAAAGAGACGAAGTTTCAATAAATAGATGAATTTTTATTTAAACGATTTATTTGCCAACTAAAAAAAATAAATTTCCAACCACAAATGGAATATTTAAATCTTCATTCAAATAATTGTCAACAACAAAAAATAACTAATTTTCACCAAAATAGTTGAATTATCAACAAAAAAACTTAATTTTCAACCAAAAAGACGAATTTCCAACTAAAAAAAAAAAACATTTTTTCAACTAAAAATTTCAGTATATACTTAAATTTTCAGTTTAAAAAATTAATTTTTAATAAAAAAAATATGGATATTCAACCACAAATGTAGTTGAATTTGCAACTAAAAAATATAAATTTTTATCTAAAAATGGAATAAATAAATTTTCATTATATAAATAATTTTCAACAAAAAAAACGAACTTTCAACAAAATATTAAAATTTTCAACTAAGCAAATGAATTTTTAACCAAAAAGACCAATTCTTAATCAAAACATTTTCTACCAAAAAGACGAGTTTTGAACTAAAATTTTTTTTTCAGCCAAAAAAAAGAATTTTCAACGAAAAGAGACGAAGATTCAATAAATAGATGAATTTTCAACCAAAAGATTTATTGGTGAACTAAAAAAGATAAATTTTTAACCACAAATGGAATATTTGAATGTTCATTTAAATAATTTTCAAGAAAAAAACGACTAATTATTACCAAAATAGTTGAATTATCAACAAAAATAAAATTAATTTTCAACCAAAAAGACGAATTTCCAACAAAAAAAAAAAAAAAATTTTTGAACTAAACATTTCAGTATATACTTAAATTTTCAGTTTAAAAAATTAATTTTTAATAAAAGAAAAAATATGAATATTCAACCATAAATGTAGTTGAATTTTCAACTAAAAAATATAAATTTTTAACTGAAAATGGAATAATTAAATTTTCACTATATAAATAATTTTCAACAAAAAAAAAACGAACTTTCAACAAAATATTAAAATTTTCAACTAAGCAAATGCATTTTTAACCAAAAAGACCAGTTTTTAACTAACAATTTTTTTTGCTAATAAAAAAAAAATCTTAAACATTGATTATTATCAACAAAAACAAAATTAATTTTCAACCAAAAAGATGAATTGTCAACTAAAAAATAAATACATTTATTAACTGAAAGTTTTAGCATATTATACTTAAAGTTTTCAGTTTAAAAGAATAATTTTTAATCAAGAAAACGAAACAAATTTTCATTAAAATAGTTAAATTTTCAATCAAAGAAATGAATTTTTAACCAAAATCAACGAATTTTCAACTGAAAAAGATCAATTTTCAAGAAAAATAAAAACGAATTTGAAAAAAAAAACAGTTAAATTTTCAGCCAAAGAAACCACAAATGGAAAATTTAAATTTTCATTTAGTTAATTTTCAAAAAAAAAAACTTATTGCTACCAAAACAGTTAAATTTTCAACCAAAGAGGTAAACCCAATTCGGCTCCCCAACTGCACTGCGCATGCGTTCTATCGGCAGTCTCATTGGCTGTGAATGGCGCGCTTTTTTTAAACTATTGCATGTGTAAATCAATTTTTTATGATAAATTATCATTGTGGAAATGATAACAATTCATTTTTAGGTCATAAAACATTATTTTAGAGTGCGAGGTGAGATAATTTTCATTTATAATATCTTTCTTTGTACTTTATGATTATTATATATTGTGAAAAATTGATTTGCATATTCAATCATTTCAAATAAGCGCGCGAATAATATCCAATTAAGCTGCCGGTGCGACGCATGCGCAGTGCGGTTCGGGAGCACTGCTTGACCCTCAGCGTGCAGACATCTTGCCAGCGACGTCACAACCTACAATCCTGATTTGGCCGGCTTGTGTCGTCTGCTACACAAGTCTGTTGGCGGAAATTGTGTGATTGAAGCAGTTTAACAATGTAAAATTGTTTTTTTAGTTTTTTAGACTACAAATAATTCAAAATGTATGAAGTAACGGACAAAAACTTTGAGGAGTTATACCCCAAAATAGAGGAGACTTTGAAAAATGCCGTTTTTCTCGCAATTGATACGGAATTTAGCGGTTTAAAGACTGACGTGTTCGTGAAAGAGAGGTTAGGTTTTGTCAAATTTTCGCATTGTTGTTTCAAATTAACTTTCCATGTGTTTCGTAATATGGAATATTTATCTATAATTTAAAAAATATATTTTTCTAGTCTTTTCGACTCGCCAGATGAACGATATGTTAAAGTGAAGAATAATATTCAACCCTTTATTATCATACAATTTGGATTCACAGCATTTCATCATATTCGTGAAAAAAATGCTTATGGTGCAGAAACATTTAATTTTTATTTACTTCCTCGATCTATACCGACGAAAAATAGGCATTTTGTGTGGCAAATTACTGCCCTTGAATTTTTAGCAGTCTACAAATTTGACTTCAACAAAGTAAGTTTTATTTTTGTGATTTCTTGTTATTCAAAAAATCTTTTTCCCGAATTCAGTCTTGTCAAATAATTTTCATAATCAATTTTCATCATTTTTTTCATGTTGGTATTACTTTTCATTTATTCTGATTTTTTTCTGCAAATGAGAGACAATAATTACATAATTGTAAGATAACAGAGTTCCGATTTCAAAGATAATTTCTTCTTTTCTGAATTAACTGATTTACTGTAAAAGTAGATATTATTAAATTATTCAATATTATTAATAATAATCGACGTATTTTCGCAGCATGAAATTGTTTCGGGGCGACTGAAAAATCCCAAAAAATAAAATTCCCGAATTTAAACAATTACATTTTTTTTGTAAACATTATTTATTTATTAAAAGTACAATAACATTAAAAATATAATATAAATTTAAACATTAAAAATAATTTTTGTTATAAATATATTTGATTATTGTATTTTTAATAAATAAATAATATAAATAACAAAATTTTTTAATTTTTTCAATTCGAGAATTTTCTACTTCGGATATTTTATAATTCGACAATTTTCTGTCGGGAATTTTAAAATTCTGTAATATTATAAACTGTTGGGAGAATTTTGTTATTCGGGAATTTTATTATTTAGAAATTTTATTCGGGAGTTTTATTAAACGGAAATTTTCCAATTAGGGAATTTTATTATTTGGGAATTTCATTTTTCGGGAATTTTATTATTTGGAAATTATTTTATTCGGGAATTTTATCAAGCGGGAGTTTTATTATTTGGAAATTTTATTATTCGGAAAATTTATTAAACGGGAATTTTACTATTTGGCAATTTTATTATTCGGGAATTTTCCAATTTGGTAATATTATAAACTGTTCAGGAATTTTATTATTTGGGAAATTTATTTTTCGGGAATTTCGAAATTCGGTAATTTTACTATTTGGAAATTTTGTTATTTGGGAATTTTATTAGACGGTAATTTTATTATTCGGGAATTTTAAAATTCGGTAATATTATAAACTGTTCAGGAATTTTATAATGTGGGAATTTTCCAATTCGTGAATTTTATTTTTCGGGAATTTTATCATTGGGGAATTTCCCAATTCGGGAATTTTAAAATTCGGTAATATTATAAGCTGTTCAGGAATTTTGTTATTTGGGAATTTTCCAATTCGTGAATTTTATTTTCTGGACATTTT